>JAAAKQ030301731.1:0-26973 GCA_010016005.3 Zanna intricata
GGCATTTTTCACACACGCTACAATTCATTCATCTCATCCTCTGAAGATATAACTTAACAGTGGTTCCAGAGGTTAAACAAAGAAAAAAAATATATTCTGACATCACCATTAGCTATCTGATTTTTTTTGTTTTGTTTAACCTCCAGAACCACCGTTAGGTATATCTTCAGAGGATGAGGTGAATGAATTGTAGCATGTGTGAAAAATGCCATGCCTGACTGGGATTCAAACCCGGGACCTCCGGATGAAAGTTAGCTATCTGATACAACATGTGTATGGAAACAACTAAAACTGAGCTTAGTAACAACTTATTAATATTTCTGTCTTGTATTCATTGTAGATACACATTCTGTGCTCTAACATATTTTCTGCAACTTATCTATTGCTAAATATCTTATCTATTTGCAGTCTTAAGCTTTGACTCAAATATTAACATGTGTACATGTTCACCACATACATTAATCACATACATTATCAAAATAAGATAGAAGGAGCCATTCATTTAAATCAACTAACTTGAAAATATTTTCTTTTTTTATCACTTTAATTTTATTCACTTGATTTAAAGACACAAAATTTACATTAGAACTTTCATCCATTTGTCCATCTTGTGTAAACATTTAATATAGTGTTCCTCGGACATTATCATATTTGTGTTAGGTTTATTTTAACAAAAAAAAATTTATTGTAGAATTTCAGGTAGCATTTCTACATAAACAAAAGAACTTGTCCTAACTGACTAATTCTCTAACACTCAGCAAAAACTACTTAAGATAAATTTATGAAAATCTGTATATAGGTTCTTCTTACAGTGAAAGTGCGCACTAAGAAAGAATTTTTTGACTTTTTGTGAAGATAGTTAAAACAATTTTGAACAATCATTGCAAATTTTCCTCATTTCTGACTATACTGAATGAGATATCACTGGATTTGGGCTTGCAAATAAGCTTCAGATAAATATCCAAAAACCATTTTCAGGTATTTGAATTTTACTAATTTTTTTTTTTACATTTTTGCTAACGCTATTGAATCAATCTTTGATTCTATAACAAAAATAGTTGAAAAACAGAGAGAAAAAAATATAAATTCCTGCACTCTAGAGAACCTTGGTTATGCTTGTTAGTAGTCACTTTATATTATTTTTCTGCATTGCTTTTCTTTTTTCCAAAAAAGGTTTTCCCAGTTGAAAAGTGATACATAATGTTTGAAAAAATGTATAATTACTAGTATTCCTATTGTAGCTTAGTCCATGCTACATGGTTACTTGAATTTCCACTGCAATCAGGGGATGTTTAGCAGGTCAGGGTTCAGTCCTAGGATCTCTCTGTTTTCGTTAAATTATGCTTATGGGAATAATAATGATAAATAAAAATTAAAGCCTTTTCAGTCTATAAAAACTAACAGTATTTTAATTTCTTCAGAACATGTTTGGTTAGTAGAATACCCATTCATTGGTTTTAAGATTTCTTATTGAGTCTTTGCTGGTGAAATACATTATCAGAATTACAAATATAAATTACCAACTCAGCGTTACCAAGTCTCATAGGGATTAATTTCACACATGAACTTTTATAAAACACATGAAAGAACATGACTATATTATATAGAAATTCTGCAATTAATTTTTTTTTTTTTTAAAGTAAACTTAATGTGAACATGGTAATGACTAAAGAATGACAGCTTTTTTTCTTTTTCTTGCTCTATTCTTGTAATGAAGAGTCATTCAGTTATGTCTTGAACAAAATTTACAAATACAAGATGAGTCCTGTTAACAACAGTCCCAGAAGTTGCTTCATCTAATTAAAAAACAGATAATTAGTTCTGAAAGCTCTTGGGAAGTAAAGTGAATCATATAATATTTGGATACATTTTTTGGAATTTAACAGCCAAAATTGTATATAAAACTTATTGTTTATAATTTTTTTTATTTTTATCTTCAGTTAGACAAGATTAGGGAGGATAGGTTATGTTTGGGTAGATTATGTTGATTCCATGTACTGACAAATCATACGTATAACAACATAACTTTTCTTTTGTTTAACCTCTGGAACCACTGTTAGGTATATCTATACCATTAGGTATATCATTCATCTGATCCTCAGATGAATGATTTGTAGCATGTGTGAAAATGCCATACCTGACTGTAATTCAAACCTGGGACCTCTGGATGAAAGGCCGAGATGCTACCACTCGCACCACTGAGGCTGGCATAACAACATAACATACCCTTGTCAACTTTGTATAATTAATGTTAAATATACAAACTGTTTATAACTTATTAATGACAAAGGCAATATTTAAACTAAATACAATAATGTTAATTACTGTTATTTAACGTTGATTGAAATGAAATTTTTAATTTTTTTTTTTTTGGGTGTGAACTTACGAAAAGTATCAATCATTTTAAAGTATAATGTATTTCAAACCATCTCCAGCTGCTATTCAGAAAAGAAATAACAACATTATTAAAATAAAATCATAATTTAATGTGTACTCTATTATTTCTTGAATGAAGATCTCAAAGGGTCTTTAAAGCTTTTCTACATTTCATATAAGCATTATATTATACCGTCTAACTATTTTACTAAACATATTTCCTCTCGATATTATTTTCTCCTAACTTGTAGAAGAAATCTGATGTTTGCTTTAACTTGTATAACTCTTGGTATAAGAGTTAACTTTTGGCATAATTAATTAGTTGACTGGATTGATGTTTTTCTCCATGTTATATGCTGTTTTAACATCTCATATTTATTACATGCTATTTTCACAGATATTTTGTTTATATTTTTTAATCTCCCCTTCTTGTTTGATAGTACCTTAAATATGCAAGTATTGATACAAATTAGTGTTGCTTTTTAATGTGATGTAATATAAGCTTGTACATAAGCTTGGGATATGGGAATTAAGATAGTGTTAAAGATTATTTTATTGTTATATTCTTTTAAATAAATTAATCATTAAAAAAAAATTTAATGTAATTTAACAATAATTTAATGTAATTTTTTTTTTAATGATTAATTTATTTAAAAGAATATAACAATAAAATAATCTTTAACACTATCTTAATTCCCATATCCCAAGCTTATGTACAAGCTTATATTACATCACATTAAAAAGCAACACTAATTTGTATCAATACTCGCATATTTAAGGTACTATCAAACAAGAAGGGGAGATTAAAAAATATAAATGAAATATCTGTGAAAATAGCATGTAATAAATATGAGATGTTAATTAAATTATTGTGTTTCTATGCTGAAATGTGGATAAGAAAATTATCATAAATAAAAAGTTATTAAATAACACAAAAATGGATATAAATTCTAATTGATTTCTGAATTCTGATCATATTCTATTTAAAGGAATGATAATATTATTCATTTTAATAAAAAAAAATCATTGCAATTAGTTACTTTTTTGTTTTATTTTCTCTTAACTTATTAAATAACTATTTTTAGTATTCTTTCAATAAAATTTTTTCATATTAATTTTTACATCCTAATTATAAAATTGACTTAAGTTTAAAGTTCCTCACAGCACACTTTTTTTGCTCATCAATATTCAATTGTTTTTTCTCCACTGGAAATAAAAAAGTTTTTATCCAATTATTCTAATGGGCTCTTACCATTTCATATACATCATTTTAATTTTTTTTTTTAATTTTATTTTCACTGTACAATAAATATTGGTGTAAATATTAGCTTTTATTTATTATTCTTATTTCCTTCAGTTGAATGGTTTAGAATGTCTAAAAAAAACAGCCAGTTTAATCAAAAAATTCTGTCAAACATGTCTTGAATCTCTTGAGGTATTAGTAAACATAAAGTGACGGATTAAAAATTTGTCGATTCAAGTTGCTTTTGAGGTTTCATACAACATTGTTTTGAATGTGAAAGTATTCCTCACAGTATATATTATTGACCCAGCTATTTTAAGGAAATAAAAAAAATTCTTTTCTACCATTTAATAAACAACTATTTTTAGATGTATCAGAATTTTTTTTATACAAATGATAATAATTTTAAGAATATTTTTTATGCAGAATGAAGTTTGTCATACAATCATTAGCATTGATATCTCTTTAAATGCATGCACCCATTTGCTCTGGAAATAAAACAAAAGCTTGCCTAATGCATGTAAAAAGTTTATTTAAAAAAAAACTAATTGTTTTGCTTTATACTTGATGTTTTAGTATAGTAGCCTTTATATTTAATTCTTTTGTGCTTGTATAGTCCAATCATATGATTAATTTTTTTTTCTTTATTTTATAACTATTTTTAATATGCTGTTGAATGGGTTGTAAATTACTAATAAATTCAATAATTTTCATTTATACCAAAATTCAAAGTTATTAATTCTCATTATTATCTTCCTTATATTCTGACATTAGTAAAGTTTAAGTTTTTTCAAAGATTTATTTTGCACTGTATTAGGTAAGCATTATTTTTTTAAACTATCAAACATCTTAACAATTAAAGGTATAGTGATAGTGATTGGACTGAAAGATGATTTTATTCAAGTGGAAGCAGGAGAAGGCTGTTTTATTAAAACTCTAAGACAGCAGTCAGCTTAAAACAGACTATTGTTATAAATATACTGTAAATCGACATACATCAGAACTTATTGCTCGACTACAATAAAGAATTTGCTTTCAGTCTGAAACACAGATTTTTATAAATGTTTCTTACTGATTTAAAAAAAAGTGCTACAGTTATTTCCCGGTATCACACAAATGAAAAAAAGATATATATATATATATATAATGTAAATCAACTTTATCTACCAAGTACAGAATTAAGAAATATCTTACCTTTTTTTGTTGTTTTTCTACAAGAGTACTTCGCACAATCCTGCATCATTAGTTGTATGTTAAAAAAACTTTTTTTGTAATTTCATATTAAACATAAAAAATATTAAAAGTTTAAAAAGGTAAAAATAGAACATTAAAATACAAACACTTATGCAAGGCAAATACAACAGTATTGTATTTGGCTGGCCACATGCATTTTACCCAATTAGCTTTAAATTTTAATAACAATTTTTTACGTTTAATATGTAATTATACAAACAGGTTTTTTTATACAACTGATGATGCGAGACCCACAAAAGTATCTTGTAGAAAATCAACAAATAAAGTAAGATTTTTTTAATTCTGTACTTGGGTGGATCAGGTTGATTTACCATTTATTAGTACAGAGGTGATATGGATCTTGAAAAAGATTGATTAAAAAAAAAATATACACACACACACACACACACACACAGATGGGCGGATGGACGGACAGAGCTGGATTTACATGTTTTGCCCATGAGCACAGGCAAAATTGTGGCCCCTACGTTCCCCCCCCCCAACTTATCCCATCACACCCACTTGGCTATCCTCCTCCTGGATCCAATTTTCAACCAACAACTTTCTATTTTCCTATTTAATCATCTTCATAAATCATAAAAGTTTGTTATAATTTTCTTTCAAAATTTTAAATCAATAGACAAGTTATACACCTATATATTTTACTACATACTCATGCTTACTTCATTAACTTTTTATACTTTGCTACCATATTACAAAGGTAAAAATCAACCTTTCAAAACATGGTGAAAAAGGTATTAACAGATAACAAATATTTTAAAGTATAATTTAGAGGTCATATTTTCTAAAAAGCTAACTTACGTATGTGAAATTTCTAAAACAAGTGAAACTGTAGTATATCAAAACTGCTTACCTTGATATGAACAAATCATTGATAATATCATGAAAGTCAAATTTCATAGACAAGTCTTTTACGACTGCTGAAACACCTAAATAACCAATCTCCACAGAGAAAGAGTAGATCTCAAATAATTTTTGTTTCTTGATATTTTGGAAAATGTTCTTTAAACTGCACAGTTTGTAGCTGGTGTACATAAATACACTTTAAGGCAAATACTTATGTTAGGATATAAAGTAAATCCTGAAGAATTTTTAATATTAGTAATCTGTTTATTTGTGATAGTTACATTTCTTCAGAATTGGCATTGTTTAATTTGTCTTCAGATAAAAGTCCTTTTAACTGAAGATACTCAACAACAAACAAAGATTTTTCAGTCTCAGTTGCATAAATTTTCTTTCTGCAAAGAAGATGCTGCTGTGGTGATTTTCTCAGGATTCAAGCTGCATAGATTTATTTAGAATGAGAACCTGATGAGAATCTCAATATAGACACTGATTTTATTCAAGTTTGAAAGAAGCTTTGTAAAGATCATAACAAAGCTTTCTTAAAAAATATGATCTGTTTTATTCTTCCTCCTCCTCTTCTAGTTCAGATGAGTGAGATTCATCAAAGAACTATTTCCTTTAGGCCTATCTTCTACATATTTACCATCAAATTCAGTTTCAAAAACAGACTGGACAGTCTTGTTTCTTTCACTAGCCAGCTTATAGAAGTTAAACAGACCTGTTAAGTCTGTGTGGCCTGTTAAGTTTTTGAGACCCTTTGCAACTGTTTCAAAATCTCTGTTGAGTCTTTTGCTTGTCTCTTCCTTGGCCAACCATCTTGTTATACTCAATGATTTTATGGAGAGATTCTTATCATCAGACTTAAAAAGTTATTCTAGTACATTGCATCAATGTCTCAATGAAAGAAAAATAATTGTAGATCCTTGTAACAAGTCAAAGAATGATCTAGAAAGATTATAGCATTCTGCTACACTAGATCCCACCAAATTAAGGGATAGGCAGAGCACAGCACATAAAATATCAATGGATTTGCTTCTTTTAGTCTAGTTTGTAATCCAAAGTAGATCCAAGACCATACTTGAAGTGTTATCGAACGATTGTTCATAATAATTTGAATATGTAAGCAATGAGCTTTAAGAAATTAAAAAACTGAATCATGTTCTTTTCCTGTATGGCCTTAGTTTTTAAAAAACTTACGAAGCATTCTTCAAGATATTCAGACTTATTCACATGCCTTAGGATGAAAGGAACTGGTCATTATGTGTATCAACGTTTTGAGGTTTTCATTTCTTTTAATATACTCTCTATAACTTCTATCCATTATCTCAATCAACTTGTCACAGATTGTTGATGAAAGATAAGACCTTTACAGGATTTTTGTGCTTATCAATGTGAGGTTTTAAAAAAGGGCAAAACTCTGCGATTAGTTCTAGGCACATTTTGTAGTTTCCAATATTAGTGGAACCAGACAGTTCATTTTCTCCTTCAAAGGCAGGGCCTTTGTAGTAGCTTCTTATCACTATCACTCTTTAAAGCAAAACCCTCCAGTATTTTACTTCTTCAATTTCAGTTTGCTACTGGTTATCAATGTTCCCCATTTTGGCAGCTATGGTTAACTTAGTATCAAGGTGAGCATGTGAGTTGTGTTTTTTAATCTGGTGATAACCATATTTCCAATCACTAAAACTACTGCCACTGAATGGGCTAGAAGTTAGACAAAACAATTTGCAGGACCAAAAAAATAAAAGACCCCTGACTAGAGGAATAAAGAATAAACAAGGTAATCCCTATTCACTAGATCTCCAGTAGCAAGTTTTCTATCAGACAATGCTTTGTTCAAGAATCAGATTTATCAAGGTAAACTCATTTGGGTTGCACAAAATTACCATATCTATTTGGATTGAAATCATTTTTAACAAAATAATCCTCATAGTATCCTTAATTCCCACAATACTGGGTCATTACTGAATCATTATAAAAATTGTTTCGACTCCACATGTTTCTTCATAGACTCTTGAACTTTTTAAAGGTGTTGAATACTTTGTAAAGATGGATTAATTATTAAAAAAATATCTAATTTTGCAGTTTTACTTATTATTTCATTCATTTTAATTTTCTTCCCGACCACTACGTTTCAGAATTTTTGCATCACTAAGCCTTTGTATTCATCCATTTTTTTTGTTAAAATAACCTAAGCAAACTTAACTTTAAACCAAACTGATTCTAAATGAACTGAGTACTTACAAAATAAATGCATTAGAATATATTTTCTTTTTCTGTTTAGTCTCTAAAACTACCGTAAGGTCTTACTTCAGATGATGAATGAGGATGATATGTATGAATGTAAATGAAATGTAGTCTTGTACAATCTCAGGTCAACAATTCCCGAGTTGTGTGGTTAATTGAAATCCTACCACCAAAGAACACCATTATTCATGATCTAGTATTAAAATTCACATAAAAGTAACTGCCTTTAATTTGATTTGAATCTTACAACTTTCAACTTTGAAATCAGTTGACGATGACGAGTTCACCACTAGAGCAACCCAGTGGGTTGACTAGAATATACTAGGAATATGATTTGAACTCAAGTAAGTTACATTTAAAAAAAAAATATTTTAAATGTTTTACACAAAACAGAAACTATCAGCAAAACAGAGAATAGTAGAAAGATTATAATGATGCAACAACGACAAGGCACCAGACATCTGACTGTCAGCTTCAACAGAGAACAGATTTCAGTGCTTTTGACAGCTAGTAATAAACATTCTGGTTAGTTGAAACGGCTTATTGAATGTAAACGATGAGGCTCGAAGTGTTGGCCTGAGCAATTACAAGCACACTTGCACGCAAGACAGCATCACCCTCTGGGTATGGCGCTGTGCTGCCCACACAGTACATCATCTGTTGCTACCCTCTCTGTCTGTATGAGAGGCTATGTGTAGCCAATCATACACTTGCTAACTTCATACGCTTACTGGCAAAAGACAATGTTATGTTACAACTTGATCTGCCCCACTTATCATACTTCAGACTATTTTCAAAAGGACATGTTTTCCATATTTTATTTTGTCAGTAATAAATATATCTAAGATTTATTTTGTGAAAAAAGTTCACATTTTTTTCCATATTTACCACCCTAGGCCCAGGTTTTCTTAGATCATTTTTTCTTGTTTGTTATTTGTTTTTTTCTGATTGTTATGTCCTTTTTTGATATCACTTGCATCTCTTTAGTGGTTTTTTGAGTAACCTTTTTACATATCCTTCCACTTAACTGCTAAAATATTTGACTTATGTTTGGATCAGCACATATTAGTAGCATTTCAAGGTATATTTGTGCATTTTAATAATATATATCTCACTAGTATCTAGTATTGTTTTACCTATTAAGCTGAGTCTTTTCTTTGAGAAAATCAGTGAGCTCCTCTGGGCAGATAAAAACATTTATAAATGTTTGTAAATGTATAGCTTGTTTAAAAGCTTTCAGTTGTACAAATTTTTTCATTTAAGTTTATTTCCATTTAGACCATATAGCTCAAGCTATTTACAAGATAAAAAATTGATTTTCAGAAGAGATATTTTCAGATATTTGATTATGCAAGCTGATATTTAGTCTTCTAGTGCAAGGGTTGGAGTTTCAGCAGTATTAAATAAAAAGTAATTTCCATTTCCCAGATATATCCAAAATAATTCAAATACAGTTTCTTCAGAACAAAAAAAAATCAAAGAAATTATGGAAGCTTTACAATTCTGTATAATGTGGTTTTCCCATAAAAATGTGTAGAACATTGAAAAGTGATTAATTTTAATAAAAATAAAATATTAAAGTAACTCTCACTTATGGACTTACAGTATATACTACTCTATGTAGAGCTACTCATAGCAAACATTTTAATAATTATATATTCTTTCAGTCTTTGATAATGCTGTTTATTATTTAATTAAAATTACGTTACATAATCAATATGTATTATACAATTAATAAGCAGTATTCTTTGCAATTTGAAGACAATGTAATTAGATTGTGACTTTGCTAAGTTATATAATAAGTTACCAAAGTAATTATATTTATTACAAGTCATTAGAAGTTAAAAATGTTGAAAAATGAATACTTTTATATACCCAAATTTTGTAATAGTTATGGAAAATATTTTAATACATGTTATATTATTCATGATTTCAGAGAAAGGCAGAATAATATTGCGTTTTAATATTTCAAATAAGAATAACTAAGGAAATTTAACTCCAAAAGTTATAATCCTTATTCCATAATACTATACTTCTGTGTTATGTGTGAGCTCTTTGAAATTGACTGTACTCAGTAAATCTACTCTCAAACTACTGAGAGAAAACCTACTCCATACTTTCTGTTCCTTTCACAGATATAGATAAATCTTTAGATTTACTGAAATATATTCTTTCTTTTACTTACCCCTATGCTGAGCTATAATTGAGCTTTTACGTAGGAGGAGGGGAATCTTACATAAGACATCCAGACATATTGCTGGGCATGTGGAGATTCTTACGTGTTAAACCAGCCTCTTTGTCCACACCTCTCTGGGACTACCATTAGGTATTACTTAAGGGGTATGTAGGCACCCTTTCATTCACCAATATGTTCTTCACCTCCTAACTTAGCAATGAAGTTCATCAATACAGCAACCACATATACACAAGAACATACTTCTTTTTTTCCCAAACAAATAGCACTCATTTAGCCATTTACCTTCTCATCAATACTTATCTACTTCTTTCCAGTTCCAAACAGCGAAAACTATATATTTCTTCTTAGAGTCCTGCGTGTCTTATCAGTCATGAATGACTCACCACTGGCCTTCCATGTCTCAGCATGCAGTCAGTCTTTGTTTCCTATCAACAATCACAACTTTCTTCTCTCCTCAGCACTTCCCAGCTGATCCATTATGATTGTTAATCCCACAACAATCTCCAACTGGCCTGCGATTCCAGGATACACTTGCCAACACTTTTGGAGATGAGCCATGTGTCACCGAGCTGAGTCCTAAGTGTGGCCCTTTCTTCCTGAAATCTGGAACAGAAGAAGAAAATACAATGCATCCTCCTCCACATCCTGACACCTGGAGCACTATGGAAAATAATCTATTCAATAGTTATATAAATACGTTCTAAATCCCCCACACTCTAGCAAAAACTGTGCAAGATATAGTCCACCTCATCATGTATGCGACTAAGCCACGGCTCCACTTTTGGAATGATTCTATACATCTATCTACCATCTGAAATCATATCCCACCATTCCTGTCATATAGAAAGACTAAAACTTCTTGCTTCATTTCCTTCTTCTCTTCTTGTTTCCATTTCTGGAAAACTCTGCCTGTGGGATTCAGCCTGAGATTATATCTTTTGCTCAGCTCTCTCACCAGAAGATCAATTGGAAAAGCCCAGACATGACCAACGCCACAAATCATGGCACTGTCCTGTAAGGACAAGCAACATGAATGGGTCATCTCCTGAGCACTGCCATCATCTAAGTATTCCTGAACTTGACATAAGGGACAGCCCAAACTGGTGCTCTGTACAACAGAACAAATTGAACAACTCTTGCTTAAAGCGTTCTTGTTGCTGCTCTAAGGCCACTTACATTTGGCACAATCCTGGCCAGTGTCTTACCCATGACAGTTGCCTTATACATCACATATCCTCTCCACATGATGTCCAAAATTCAACTGGCAATCAAGCCAAACACTAAGGAAGTGGATGGCAGGCTTAGAAACAATCTGCTCACCCACATTTATGATAAGGTTTTTTTCCTTTCATTCATGAGAAGAAACTTTGTTTTCATAGGCGCAAGCCGTAAACTGGCCTCCAATGTCCAACAAGCCACCAGCTGCCTGAAGACTCAGTACAAGGCTTTCCAACTCATCATCCACAACAATTAAATTTATTCTGATTATTTTTTTTCACCTGATTTCTTAATCACTTGTATAAGAAGGCTGGAATTTTCTCTAATATGTATGTTTGTATACACATTATCATTAAGATTGTAACTTGATATGAGATAGAAATAGCATATCCCATTACAATATAACAAAAATCTCATGCCAGGCATACTAAGAAAAGTGTGATGTAGTTTTTGCTGACCCAGAATTAAATTAAGTAAATAAATAATATGCTTCATCATTGACCCCAAAATACTGTTGCACATCATCATGTCAAACCAACTGAAATTAGGGAGTAATATTCAAATGAGATTTTTATTCTATTCACCATAATGATTTACTGTCCATCATCACTGTCCAGAAAAAAAACTATAAAAAGAATTTCATATACCAGAGGTATTTTATATGTATTACAACCATAAGAATGACTGGAAAGTTATTGTATAGCATCAAATTAATTACTTTTTCTAGCAAGAAACAATTAATTACAAATAATTATCTTTACTTAAAAACTGAATTTGCTGGCATTCTCAAAAAAATAAATTATTTGTGGATATCTCCTCTGTCTTCTAATGAAAGTTTTTACTGTGTAAAAAATCTGTGTTATAGTTAAAAGTAAACTATGTAAAAGATTTTTAAAGGTAAAAATTCATTATATGCAACCTTTCTCTTTATCTGTTTAGCCTACAGAAATACCATAAGGTATTACTTCAGAGGATGAATGAGGATGATGTGTATGAATGTGAATGAAGTGAAGTCTTGTACAATCTCAGGTCGACCACTCCTTAGAAGTGTGGTTAATTGAAACTTGATCAACAAAGAACACCGGTATCCATGATCTTTTTATCCATGATTCATTATATGCAACCTATTGTTGCATATGATGCCTAGTTTGAAAAGTAGAATTTTTGAAAATTGTACTGGAAATTGGTTGCTTTTTTCTTTATTAACAGCTGTCAAAATAAAGTAAATTTTATAATAGATATCTCAATTATTAAATTCAAAAAACGCAAAAAAAAACAGTCTTTAAAGCATGCCTCCCATTAATTACTAATACTAGTAGTTTTGTAGAGTATTATGTCAATTAAAAACACAGAATTCTCAAAAGTATAAACATTAATAAATTAAAATATTGCTTTCCACTTTGGTGGTGATGAAATAGATGACTAAAGTAAATAATTCTGAATTACTGAAGCTACCTTTTTTATATGTTTGTATTAATTGCAATACTTAAAAACCAAGCTATTTTTAATGTATTTGATGGTAAAAATGTGTTTATTAAAAAATGAAATGTTTGATTAGAGATTATTAATTCACTGAGGTTGTAATTGTATTTGGTGGAAATACTGTAATAACGCTGTAGTAATACATAATAATGCGTTATGTTTCAACCAAATAGTAACATTATTTTGTGGCTTCACATTACTTGTTTCTATCTCTCTCATAGCTGAGAAACATCTAAAATATCTGAGGTACAATAAGCACTATTTAGAGTTGATTTCTCTGATAGTAATGAAGTTCATTCATTATAAAGTCAGTCCCTGACTGATACACTATAAAGAATGTAGGTAACACTTGTAGACCTAAACACTTTGGCTTGCCAACGCGCAATACCATGTTTAACTCAATGAAAAAGAGCCACTTCACTCCTCACTTTTCATAATAACCCTGCAAGGAATTGGTTATTACCTTGAACTAGCTACACCGTATATTGGGTGGCTTGTCTTTCATCTCAAGTTGCTCACAACCTTTTTAGTTTACAGCCAAGTTTCAAAAATGAATTTTTTGGAAGTGGAACTTTTTAATTTTTCTAAGAAGTTTAAGATTTATATTGTTGTTGCTACATTATTTCCAACTAATCAGTGAAGTTAGATAAAAATTTAAACATTTATTTTTTTAGAATGTATATAAATTCAATTCATCTTTTTACTTATTTCTAAATTTTTATTTGTTTAAAAAATGTGTACATATTTATAAATATTACGAAATAAATTTACATTGTTTTAAAATGATTTTTTTATTCATTTGTTATTTGTTTACACACTTGTGTGATATTTTCATCTATTTTTTGTATTTATTCAAAATTTTATAAAATAAAAACTATTTGATGTATTTGCTTTTAACTATGTAAATATATTTTATTCATCATGCATTTCAGTTCAGTGGTTGTTTTTATCACCTTATTACTTCTAGTTTCCTTCAAGACATTTATTATTTTCTTTCCCTCTTTTTCCATATCAGCATAGAAAATATTTCTCTCAGAAAATGAATAATAAATTATTCTGTTTACAATAACTTTATTCCTAACATCAATACCTGATAATTTTAGATCAATAAAACATGTTGAGATAAGTAATTTTATTCTGAACAATACATATAAACTTTAATTATTCATTGACAGCATTTCAAGTAAATTTACATGTACCCTCAATTCTATCCAGAAATTACATAATGCTAATCTGTCATCTAAATTTGTAATCATGTTTATCTTTATTCCATGTGAGAAAGCAGTAGAGAAATCTGGTTACAAACTGTTGAATAAAAAAGGTTAATTTTAATGAACACTGTCAGTTGAAAAATAATGCACATTATTATAATCCATTAGAGAAATCTGTTCACACCTATTGAATTTGGTGACTTAATTTTTAATCATCTGATGTTTAAATTTATCATTCTCATGAATGAATATTAGTATGAATTATTTCGCCATAAACAGTTAAAATGTTAATCATTATTACCTTTTAAAAAGTATACTTTTGAACTTACTTGTCTTCATTTTTTGCCAGTTATATCTGAGATTATCAACAAAATTATTGATAAAAACTTAACAAATGAAATTTTATGTTAATTTTAAAATAAATAGATTAAAATAAGTTAGTATTTATTGAAAATGCTGTAATTATTTTCTAATAACCAATTTAATTTTCACTTTGTTCACTACAGTTGCTTGTTGTTACCAATTCATCATTTAATAATTATTAAATGTTCAAGATAAGTATTTTACAACCAATCATAATGTCATAATCAATTTATGATGATTTTGTATCAGTACCTATAATAATTTTCATTGTTTGATTCATCATCTTATTTTACATACTTCATTTCACTTTATACTTTAAATATTTACATTCATCAATATTATGTACAAAGACATATTTTACATTCATTTTAATGGTGCTACCTTAATAATATTTTAGATTGTATAACGAACAATTTTGTTCAAAATTTAGTCTGGTTCAGCAACACTCCCAAATTTTGTGAAGTTTCATCCTCATCAGTCATAGACAACAAAGTCATTCATTTCTTGGAGATTTCGCATCAGTTTGGGAACTTGTGGTGCATGGCTCCTTTTTATTTTGAACACACTATAGTGTTGGAATGTTAGTCCCAATAGCAAGTGTAATGATGAACATGAGGCAAATCGCATTGAACTACGTGGTGAACTCATGTAAATTTTTATTGGCCTTCTTAAAATGTAGCTCATGAAGATAACCTCCAATATTTTGGTAAAGTGTTGGTTTGTTAAAACATTTTGTAGAAAGATGTAGATGCCTATGGCTAATGGTAGGTTGTCATTGAATTCATCGTTGACCATATGATGAGCTACAATGGCCCTCAAACCGGGCGCAAGACTCTCCTTTGTTGCACAGCAACAAAGAAATCGCGTAGTAGAAACAGTTTCCATCTCTAATTGCCTGAATGGGGGCATGAAAAAGCCAGCAATGTATGGAGGTAGCACTATGTTTCTCATGAGAGCTGCTTATGTCCTGATGTATACATTTAAGAAAGGCTCTTTTTTCTGTAAAGATTTTTATAATGTCTTGAGAAGTTTAGAAAAGATGTTTACCCTTGACAATAGCTTCCTGTAGGGAAATCATAGCTACAGATGGCACAACAGTGAAGGCATTGCTGGAGGGGGTGCCAGAAGTATTGTCAGAGATACAAGCACTATGTGTGGAACGCAAATTAAAGCTTTATGGTATCTGTAGAGAGTTTTGATGACTTCAAAGACATGTTGAAAATTTTATCAGATGCAATCTATAGCCATGCGTGTATTAGTTGCTTTATGTATGACTGCTGAATCCTAAAACCTTCTGTACACTAAAAACTTCTGTACAAATAATGGATGGGTGCAGTATTCACATTTAGACTGAAATCCCCCAAAATGATCACTTTAAACAATTCAGTAAGTGCAGAATTCACAGCCGCTTGAAACAAGTCCTGCATGTCAGCAAATGGTGTGGAGGAAGGCTTGTATCCTATGCACATAGCCACTCCACCGCAGATGAATACAGCCAAGCAGCAGGTTCCCCCTTTCATTTCACTGGCATGTATGTACACCAAACTAGCAACAGCATCTTGTTTCACGTAGACTTAGGCCATAAGCATGTCGAAAACAACTTCCAACAAAGTGAAGTAAGTCTTTGCTGCCATGAAAAAAGTGGGCTGACTTGTTTTCATGAAATTTTTAGAGTCCACAAAGTGCACTTACTTTCTCAGGCTTTACATTGCAGAAACTTGTGGAATAAAAACATAAATAACTATTATCTTCTCTTTCACAACACTCCAGACCCTTTGGAACATTCTGGAAATACTAATTTCAAGGGATGAAAAATGAACAGTTTAAAGGAATATTTTGGATCAGGATGGGGAACAGCACTTTGTGTGTAAATGCTGTAAATCTATTAATGAGAAGACAAAAACTTCAAATTCACTCATTACAACAATGTTTTCATATGTAAAAAAGTTTCACATGTTTAGCATATGGGAAGCCTCAACTTATAATTCTAACAATATTTTGATTATCCCTTGCTGTAAGGGTTGTCATATGAAAAATTGTTTCAGACAAAAGTTTTAGGTAATATTCAAAGGACTAATAACCACTGTAAACGGATTTGATCCTGTGCCTATTAAGGAAGTTATGGTTGTTTTTTGCCCTTAAAACCCCATTTTCCACCCCTTGGACCAATAGTTGGTGCTATTAAAAAATTTTACTTAGATAAGTTTTAGACCCTTATTTAAGGAATAGTAACATTCAATATTTAGCTTATTAAGAAAGTTATAACAGTATTTGACTTTTTCAAAAACTTTCCCCCATTTCCACCCCCTTTGTCCATTTTGCTTATTAATAAACTTGACTAAGATTTTGGGTTGATATATTTTATGTATCAATTTGAAAGTAATTGGTGCAAAATTAGGGCAGTTATCATGTCCACATGAAAGTAATATATATATATATATAGAGAGAGAGAGAGAGAGATAAATATATTTAGTTTAGAATTAAATATTAAAATAGAATTCATCCACTCTGCAAGTACAGAATACAGGAAAACATTCTTATTTTTAAAAAAGTGAAAACGCTTTCAGGCCTAGACCCATCATTGACGTAATTAAAAAAAAAACAAACAAAACATACACATACATGCAAAACAATAAAACAAAAACCATATCTAAAAAATAAGAAAAAAAATAAAAATATAAAAACATGTTTGTTCAGTCAAGTTTAAAACTTTATCTGTCAATGATTTTACAATAAATCAATTCAATCAAACCAATCAATAATAGCAACTTAAACAATTTTTAAAAGAATATCCCCATCAAATTCTGTCTACAGATTCATGAGGCTGAAATTACATTTATAAATATAAAATTGTTCCAACATTTCTAACTTTTTATTATTGTTATCATGTTCAATATTTACTCCTGTAATTTCCAAATTATGTTCTAAATTAGTTATATCATGATTATTAATTATCAAATGGTCAGCAGTATTTGAAAGACCTACTTTTTTTTATTTTTGAGTGATCTAAAATGTTCATTGAATCTATCTTTAAAGGATCTATTTGTTTTACCAATATATATTTTTTCACAATTATTACATTTTATTTTAAAAATATCTGCAGAATGAAATCTATTTCTTATTTTTTCATTATTATAATGTTTTAGATGTTTTGTTGTATGATAAGGTTTATAAGCAGGTTCATATTTTTTATCATTATATGCATCAATCAAGTTTTCCACCTTTTTGTTTGTGTAGGAGTAATTTATATACATTTTTTCATTTTTATTAATAGGTATTAATGTAGTAATGTTTGTGTTATTTAAGTGTTTAGAACTAAAATTTATATATATATATATATCTTCAATCATGACCATATTAGTATATGTAATATATATATATATATATATTATAATGACATATATCTAAGATATGTGATATATTACATTTATATTATTCACTGGTTCATGTTATGTATGAAACTTGTAACATACATTTTTTATAAGCTAAGAAATTTCCTATTAATTATAAGATTTGAGTTGATCTTATATCTGATAGCTAAATGTGTTTTTATAAATACATTTGAAAAAGAGTATTTGTGTTCCAAATCAATGCTTTAATTTTATAAGGTAATAATTTATAAAGATTTGGGAGCTTTTAAAAAAATAGAATAATTTTTGAATAAGTATTGATTTTTTTCTCTTCATCTTCTAAACATTTTTTGTTGTTTTTTTTTTCTATTTGCAAGACAACAACTTTAATTGGATTATTGAAAACTGCAAGACTGTTGAGGCTAGTAAGGGTAGCAAGAAAAATTGACAGGTATTCAGAATACGGAGCTGCAGTTCTACTACTTCTCATGGCATCATTTGCTCTTATTGCACATTGGCTTGCTTGCATCTGGTAAACAATAAATAATATTTTACATATTATTAAAATTAAATGGCTTGAACTTAGTTATAAAATTAAACAACATTAAAACTGAACTTAGTTTAAAATTAAATTTAGTTATAAAAATTAAACAACATTCTTTTCTTTTTTTTTGTTTAAATTAAACAAATTAAATCAAACAGAGAAATTACAAAAAATTAAACAATGATTCTGACCAACTACTTACTTAAATAAAAGTATCAAAAATTAGGTAATTTATCATAAAAAAAAAGCTTATTTTTTCTTTCATAAGCACTGTTGTACAAATAATTTATATTTTAACAAAAAGTGAATCAAATTTATATTAATGCTTGTTTTCTAGTTTACTTTTTAAGTTAGTTAAGTATCTTATATGAAGTAAGCTGTTATTTTCAGCTTGAATGCTTGTTTTATATTGTTTATAATTAGATATTTTTATTTTATATTTTTGTTCTATTGCAATATGTTGTCTTCTATGTAATTATAATGGTGTGCAAAGTATTTTATTGCGCGGAATTTATCAGTGTAGTTATTAGTTGACACAGTAGAGTAAGGAACAAACAATGTGAAGAGCTGTGTATTTGTTCTGTATGGATGTGTCTACTGCAATGAATTTTTATGTAGTTTGAAGAGTTGTTTGCTGTTTGAATTGAATTGATTGCATTATTGTATCACAATACTTACAATTATCCATTTTGTCTTCTTACCTTAGAATAAATACAATTTTTTTAGGAAAAATTTCATATGTGGTAATTTTCATTCAGAAGAAGTTTTAAAACTTATTTTAATGCTACTGCACTTCTTCCTACTTTTCATTATTTAAAATAAGGTAAGAAGTTGTAATGAAAACATCTTGAAAATCTTTGCCACAAAAAATGAAATTTTATCATCATCTACAACATTTGTACAAATTAAGTGTAGGATTTATCTATTAATTGTATTTAATTTCAAAACAGATATTGTGAATTGTATTATTTTTCTGAAATTATCTGCAGGTATGCCATTGGAAATGCTGAACGACCACATTTATCAAGTAAAGTAGGTTGGCTAGATATTTTAGCCAATGATACCCATCAGTTTTATCATCCAAATGATACTGGTGGTCCATCAATAAAGGTAATTTCAATAATTTATTTTTCATTAAGTTTATATTATTTAGTTTCTCTTTTGAAAAATTGTCTTTGTGTGTGTCTAGATGTTATTTTGGATTGCATCATTGAAATTGAGCTCTAAGTTTATGAATTTCTAAGAACAAAAAATATAGCCTGTTTTAGAGAATGAAGTTTATCATCTTACTTAGGATATGATAACTAATTATTTTATTAAAATATGAATCTCATTTACATTCATTCAACACACATTATACCATTATCTTGGTGATATACTTGTACCATTATCTTGGTGATATACTTGTGTATTACTATGATAATAGTAGATAAATGTATGTAACTAATTATAGTGCAGCAAATTTCAAGTTTTACTTCATATTATCATATCAAATTTTATCTAAAAACTATTGTATTATATATTTACGTCATTTATTATGTATTTGAGTTTTTTGTTTTTAAAATATCATTAAAGTAAGAAAATCACTTACCGATGGATTAAGCACTAGATAAATTCTGAATAGTCTTAAAAAACAATCAATAACCTTTTTGAGACATTAATTAAATTATCTCAATCAAAAATTCTAATAAAAAAAATTATTGTTGACGGTTAGTTCCTCAGTTCTGCTGATAAATTTAATCCTAATTTAAAAGTATAAATAAAACCCATGACTCGAACACTAAAGGAAAGATCTTTTAATTTGGTATTATCAGATAAAAAAGGAGTTGTAGTGGACCAGAGTACTTAGCCCATGTTTTATAGGACCTAGTTCATAATTTTAAACAAGTCAGATATAGTAATTATACCATTTTTTATAAAGTTAAATTACTTTTAGAATTATAAATATTACCACCGTAGAATTTTATTATTGCCAGCAAAAAATGTAAAATAGTTGATTTTTTAAACATAAAGCATAATATGGTAGAACAGAAATAATATTGTATCTTTTATATTTATATGATCAAAATATATTTTATATTTTTATAATCACATTAGCTATATTACGTTAATAAAGATAATGTTACTATAATGAAGCTATATTACTTTAATAAAGCAAAGGGAATTTGCTCTGGTGTATAAAGAGATAAAAAAACCAATATGTATAGTCTGGTGTTTTGGTTAATTGTATAAAGAGATCTTTTGCAAGAAGGTTTAGAAATATTTGCACATGTAAAAAAAGTTATTTTTTATGTCAGGTGGGGTGATGTCTCTCATCATTATAGTACAAACACTCTAAAAACATTTCCTCAACATTTTAACTTGTTTGGCTCCCTTGAATCAAAGGAGAGTAATACTTGATTATTAATTTAATTATGTAGTATTTTTGGGCTTATCCTTGTTCATGTTGTGATTTTTTTTTTTATAAAAGAAAATTCATTAGCGCTTAAATTTTAATATCCATAATTTTTAATTTTGCTTGCAATTATTTAAAAAAAATTGTTAAAACTCTTTATCATAATTAATCTATAAAATTTTGTATCTTTATTTTAATAGTAATATATATTTTAAAGATATAAAATACTACAAATAATTTTTTTTTCAGTCACGATATGTTACAGCTTTATATTTTACATTTAGCTCACTAACATCTGTTGGTTTTGGAAATGTTGCTCCAAACACTGACATGGAGAAAATCTTCACTATTTGTGTTATGTTAGTAGGATGTAAGTATAATAATATTTTTATTTTATTTTTTAATATAATTATCATTATTTAATTTTAAATGGTTGTAAAAGTATACCTTAACCTAAAAATTTAATCATCTAAAATTTTGATAAAAATTTTAACTGGTATAATTATTATGATATATGTCATTACTAATGAATTTTTATTAGGGTTAGTAATTGAAATAAAATAATGTTTCAAATATAAAGAATAGATTTAGTTCAATTTCTGAGAAATTTTAATTTTAATCTAATACATCCTTACTGTTTTCTTTTTTAAGTTTCTTTTAATCTTAATTTTTATTCATAATTTGTTCCAACATATTTATTTCTTATTTATATTGCATTTACAGATGTAGTATTTATGTTTTTTAAATTTTTGGTCTCCTAGATTTGATTTTCTTGTAAATAAATAAAAAATAAATTAAATAATTAAATATTCTTTTTTTAGACCATTAATTACTAGTAAGATCTTAAAAATATCTGTAATCTTAATATCAACATCTGTGATCTAGCTTAATATGGTTCTGTAAAATTTTTTTTTTGTGTTTTTTTTATATTTAGATGGTAAAATAACACAGGTCAACAAAATTAAGATATTCGAATATTGTTTGTAATCTGATAACTGATTTTTATGCAATTTTGTGCGCAGATTTTAAATATGGCCACTGGTTTTTTTTTTATCAAATTAGAATTTTTCACAATACTAAAAAAATAAAATGGAAAAAAGGCATTTTGTACATGTATTCCTGATTGAAAACTTTTATTTATAAAAAAAGTAATAAGATCTAAAGAAAGGATTATTGTGCATTTTCTTACATCTGTGAAGACCTGTACTGTATTTTTCTTTTCTTTCAGTGTTAATCAGGCCACACTTTCTGTTACAGTCAGCTTGTGGATCAACTCTGTGGAGGCTCAAATAGTAGTATGCAATCATGTTCACATTCCACTTTTCCTGATATCTGTGTTCCATTTCATTTATATGTTGGTGAAATCTTTCACCCTGTTCTTCACTTACAACACCAAGATATTCAGTAAGTAATCACTATAAGATGCAGGAAAAGTACTTTCAAGCTCATTGAACAACCCAAGTCTTGAAATTTCATTAGCATGTTTCCCACAACTGTACATTTAAAATTTGGGTCCTTATTGTTCCCAATATATTTCTTTACTTGTTTAAGTGCTTTCCATGCTTCTTTTACAATCTCCTTCATTTTGGTTTGAAAAACTTCATCTTTAAAACTCTTCCAGTGAACCAGTTTCGCTTTTAACTGCTTTAAAAACAGTGAAAACACTTTCTTTCACTTTGGCTTTGGACAGTTGTAAAAACTTACAGCATATGAATTTAAAACTCTCTCCTTCTTTAGATAGAGCCTCTACAAATTGTTTCATCAATCCCAATTTAATGTGAAGTGGTGGTAGGAGAACTTTCTGTGGATCAACCAAACTTTTCTGTGATATATTTTTGGTTCCAGGTTCTAATAATATCCTACATCCAATAATTCTTTTGTGGTTCAATGTTCTTTCTTGTCCTGGCTGTCCCATTCACACAAGAATCAGGGATATTTGGTGTATCCTCCCTACTGCCCAAGAAGCATAGAAATTATTTTAGGTCACCAAATATTATCCAGTCATGATTACAATATATCAGTTTACACAGAACTAATTTTAAATTCTCGCAGCATTCTTTCAGATATATGGTTTGTCCTAATGGCACTGAAACATGATTATTTCCATTATGAAGAATAACAGCGTTGAGGCTTCTTTTGGACAATTCAATAAACAGCCTCCATTCATTTCACAACATACTTTATGATCAACTGCTCCATTACACTAGGAACATTGTTACAATAAATTAATTTTCCATCTTCAGAGAGATTTAAGATTATATCATCTTCTTTTTCTCAGTTTCAGTACCATGAGAAAGAAGTGTCAAGGGCCAGTAAATTTTTTCTTTTAATCTAGATCCTAAAAGTTTTTAGGAAGATTTAAATCTCTGACTGACTCATTCAATTCACTGCTGTGAAAAAAGTTATGGTTGAGGACTACCAGAAATAAAATCAACATAATCTTTATCATCGTAATCATCCTGCATTCTGTTTTGGAGTTGTTCAGCATATCTTTCAGTTTTTCTGGAACTGAAGGTACAGGTACACCAGGGTCATGAGGTACATAGCATATTGCCAATTACCAATTTGGTTACACAATTTCTTTCTTATTTTTTAGATTGAACCCTTGTTCATTACATGAACAAAAGTAGCAATCATCACTGTGATTTTGTAGTTCTTTCCAAATCATTGGTATTCCAAACGGAAAAGTTTTTTCTTACCTTTTATCCATTTGTGTAGCTCTTTCACACAAGAAGAACAAACTGTATGAGAGCCCACGTTTTATCTTGGTCACCAAGTTTTACCCCAAAACAGGTGTAATACACTTTTTTTAACAAAATCTGTTTCTTCACCACAAACACTTTGCTAATGAAACGGAAGTTATTAGATGAATTAACACAACCCCTTGAAGCCATTTCAAAATACAAAAACACTAGGACAGCACAAATATTTCAAATAACTTTAAAAAATGACAAAAGCTAAAACATTATAGAAGGTTTAGAAAACTATTTTAACACTAGCAAAAACTTTCAACACAATGTTCTAATTGCAACTGATTTATTTTTATTTCAGTAGAGTGAAGGAGAATAGGAATGAGCAAGCCATCACCTTATCTAATAGCTTGACAAAACTGATTAAAATGTGAGTCACTCTAATTAATCATATTACATCATCCTATTGGTCAGTCATCTTACTGTATCAAACCAAAATTATGAAAACTTCTTGTATCTATTCCAAATAACCAAACTAATAATAAAGTATTAAAAAAAAAATTAACACAGGCCTAATTTTTTTTATTCAACATTTTTTTAGTATAATTTATTGATTATTAATTTTGAGAATATTTAAGAAAATTGATTTATTGGAAAAAACATGATATATTTTTTTGACTATTTTTTCTGAAACTAGCATACAAAAATCTGTAAAAATCAGTTATTAGTTTCCAAAAACTTTCCCACTGTTTACCTGTGTAATCATTATATTTTATTCCTATATTGGTAAACAGATTGTTTTATTACTCTTATGATAAAGATTTCACAAACTAAGATTCAGGAGATGTTTGTCAGATTTGGATAAGTGCATGTAAATTGTGTGTGTTAACTTCTCTTTTTTACATGTATTTATTTTTACCTACTTTAGAGTTGCTTCAGTTTATTTTGAGTATTTATCTAAATAATTATACAGTGTGTTTTATTTTAATCACCTGAGGCAATTTTCTTGTGAACTATTAATATGTAAACAAAATTGCCTAAAAAAAAGTTACTCAGATAAGTAAGGACACTCAGGTGAGGACAGTTTCAGAAAACTGAAAGATATGACCTTGGATTTTACCTTGACTGTTATTTCAAAGTTAACACATTTTTAAAAATAGAATGACCCATTTTTGAGTGAAAAAATCAGACAATTATAAAATGAAATATGTAATCATACATATGACCTTGGACCTTATCTTTGTTGGCTAACCATCTGAGATAGTGTTACATGGGTTATAAGGATATACGAGTGCAAAGATAATGTTTTATAAGTAACAAGTGTTTAAAGGTCATACAATATCCCTGGAACATTTATATTCTAGGCCATCTCATAAACTACGTATATTGTTATCTCACAAACTATGGGAAAGAGCATAAAAATAGCTTTACACTATCGTATAAACACTAGCTTTGATGTTTAGCTGTATGACCTTCAATAAGGTCAAAGGTCTTATGTGTGACCACATATTCAATGTACAATTTTCTGCTCTTTTCATTAGTGGGGTCAAAAATAAGTAATTTCATTTGAAAAACTTATGTAATCTTTAAATTAGGTCAAGTTCAAGATCAAATCCAAGGATACCACCATAAGGTACCCCTCTCCAATCTGTGTAAATTTTTTTTAGGTAATGTTTTTTATTGAGTGTAGTTTATGAGAAAATCACCTGGGGCAATTAAAATCAAACACTCTATGTACATAATATCATGTATTTCACTTTATAATATAATTCTTCTTATTTTTTGTAGCTTTAATGTATGCTAGTATATTTGGTAATGTTTCGGCAATAATACAAAGACTATACTCAGGGACTGCAAGGTATCACACGCAAATGTTACGTGTACGTGAATTTATTCGTTTTCATCAAATACCCAATCCTCTCAGACAAAGACTTGAGGAATATTTTCAGGTATGTTGAAAAAGCAATTATGTTATTTCAATAATCTTTTTTAATATACTTACACTTCTACATTAAAATGATTGAAAAAATTCAATAAACATTCTCTGAGCTTGCCAAGAACACAAAATAACAGCACAATAAATTACTTCCTTACAGAAAAATATAATTATTTTGTTAAAATCAACTACTAACACCAACTGCTTTGTTGTCATTTCCATTAAGGAGTTTTTTTTAGAGAGTTTCACCTATTCAAAATAGTTTTTAATACTGAAAAAATAATTTAAAGTACTAAAAAAATACAGTTAAGATACATGATAACTACTTATGTCATTGAAACTCTTTTTCAGTAAGATACTTGTAAAGAGAAATAATAAAAAGAAAGTAATATGTATTAATAGTTCATTTACTGCAATATTTTTCATATTACATATATACTCGAGTTTATTTAGATTATTTATACAACACTAAAATTAGTCTATCAAAATTTGCATGAATTTGTAAATTGAGAAAATAATAAAAAACAAGACAATTTATTCATGGTCAAAGTACCAAAATATGAAAATATACACAAAAAATAAGGTGTCATACAATATTATTGTCATGATATACCGGTAGAGCAATTGTTATGGTTGTTTAGAAGAAATTCATATTTTTGAATGTGCTTCTTATTGTTCATTATTTATTAAACAAGTTTAATATGATACACTGTAAACTATTTATGGCTTTTTTTGCTTACTCACTAGTTGAATTTAATTTACAGAAACTATTATTTACATCACTATTCTCTCTTTACGAATCACAAGATCTTGCCAATGGTGAAGGGGCTTCATGCTCAGTGTCGGAGAGGTATCTGTTGAGAATCAGACTAAGGAACGATTCCTGAAAGAGGGCAGCAGATCTTTCAGTAGTTGTTAAGGGTGCAGTTCAGAAGGACTTAAATGGCTATAGCAACATAACTGAATCTTTTGAGTACTGTGTAGCTGAAAGCAATGGAAAACTACAGCTGTATTTTTTCCAAGAAAATGTGGCTCTGCATTTTCAAAACAAAGATGGAGGCGCCTTCCTTGATAAAAATTCCAGAGGTAAACTAGTCCCCCGTTTGGATCTCTGGGTGGGGACTGCTAAGGAAGGAGTCACCAGAAAATTAAAAAATAACATTCTATGAGTCGGAGCATGGAATGTTAGAAGTCTAAAATAGGTTTGTAGGTTAGAAAATTTAAAGAGGGAAATGGATAGGTTAAATGTAGATGTAAAAGGAATTAGCTATGTTAGATGGAAAGAAGAAAACGACTTTTGGTCAGGTGATTTTGGAATAATTAATTCAGCAGCAAATAAAGAGCAGGCAGGAATAGGTTTCGTTATGAACAAGAAGATAAGATGAGAGTAGAGTATTTCAAACACCTTAGCGACAGAGGGATTGTAATAAGAATAAAATCCAATCCTAAGTCGACAACGATTGTTAACTTCTATATACCTACAAGTGCCCATTATGATGATGAGGTGGAGTATGTATTTAAAGAAATTGACGAAGCAATTAAATACATAAAAGGGGATGAAAATTTAATAATAGTTGGAGATTGGAATGCAAGCATCAGAAAAGGCAAGAAAGGAAATACT
>JAAAKQ030301732.1:0-10156 GCA_010016005.3 Zanna intricata
TAAATCATATCATTTTACCTGTTCATAATTTGACCATTTTTGTTGTATTTTACATTCGATTAAATTAATATTTCTTGTTTATTATTATTATTATATGAAATAAAATGTGTAAAATTTTGGATTGTAATAGATTAATTATAAATATTGAAATGAACGAACAAATAAAAATCAAGTTATTTTAATCTTCATCTTATTAATTTTTATCCCATTTTATATTATTATTATTATTACATAATTTTCATTGTTTGCATGGTAGTTTTGATTAAAGTTGTTAGAACTTTTCAGTCCGAGCTTAAAGTTCATTTGATTCACGGGAGTCCCCGTCAGGGTTACACCTTAATTTTTATAAATCGAAATAAAACTGAAGAAACAAAAGAATTTTTATGCTTTTGACGAAACCGTCCCTTTTACAGCGATATTAATGACTGGTTAAAAGATTTTTCTTGTTTAGAAATTGATCAGAATATAGTATGTGTCCAATAAAACTGCGTGAAATATTATATACCCAACCCAATTAGGAGTAGGAATGGCCACTGAAATGGAGTAGGAGCACCAATGGCCCTCGTAATTCAGTTTCTGGATTTGCCTCTGTTCTGATACATTTTTAATTCATTTGAAAAGTTTACAGATTGGTAAACTTTTCTATGCTATTCTATGCTTTTCTTTGCTAATTGTACATAGGTTGACGATATTTTAGTACAGTATCTTCTTTACTGAAATTGTTTGTACACTTCGATATTGTTTTTTATATACAGTTTGATTAGTAAAGATTTCTTTTGCGAAAGTAAGTGAAAAAACGAACTGCACTGTAATGGACGATGGCTGAAATTGGTCTGATCGTTCTGGGGAAAAGTAAATGCGTATAATTTTTTGATTGAATTAAATTATGCAAGTAGACTTAATTGAATTAAATTAAGTCGACACTTAAAGAGTTTCTGGAAAGTATATTAAAAAAACTTTTCTAACATAAAAAATAAAACATTTTAATTTTTTTTATGTAATAAGATTTAATTATGCCGTAAATTTTACTGAACATCTTTTATTGCGTATAAATTGCTTTTTACTGTTTACTGTTTGAAAAGTTAGAAAAGGTTTGGCCAGCTCACCGGGCTGGTCTAGTGATTAACGCGATATCGCAAATCAGCTGAGTTCGAAGTCGAGAGTTCTCGGGTTCAAATCCTAGTAAAGGTAGTTACTTTTATACGGATTTGAGGTAGTTCCGGAGGCTAAACAGATAAAGAGAGAGAAAAGTTTTGGCCAACTTTTAGTCATTAAATTTGCTTATTATTTATTTTTAGATTATGTAGTTGTATTTTTTTATTGGGTAATAAAAAACTAAGTAAATTCAGCTTTAACAACTAGATAGCTTTATTTATTTTTTTTTTTGAAGGACTTCTGTCAAAGTAATGATTTTTTTGTTGGCATTTGATGGCTGTCGCTTTTAGAATACTTAGAAGAAAATTGCGCGAAATTTTGTTTGCACTTGTTAGTTTATGGTCATTGTTAACATTGGGTGCAGAAACGAACATTTTCCACATATTTTATTTTTTCTATTTCTATAAAGTCATGAAAGCTGCTGAAGCTCACAAAGAGATTGTGAAGTTTATAGTGTTGATCGCCTATCACAGTGTACGTGTCGGAATCGATTTAAAAAATTCCATTGTGGAGTTTTTTCACTCAAAGATGCCCAACGTAAAAATCGACCTACTGAAGTTGATGAAGACCAAATCAAATCCATAACTGAGTCGGATCGCCTTATAACTGTGCGAGAGATTGCAGAGAGGTTAAATGTATCGAAAATCATATAAAATATCTTGAGACTCGTTAAGAAGCACGATATTTGGTTTCCGCATGAATTGAAAGAGATTAATTTAAAACAATGAATCAATATTTGCAAATCAATCATGCTGTCAATTTGGTAGGATTACAAAGAGGTATTTTGAATTTTGAGCTGTTGCTAAGGAACCAAACGATCAATTCAGATGTTTACTGTCAAAAACTAATGAAACTGAAGAAACGATTAAAGAAAACCCGGAAAATTGCAAAGAAATCGTATTCCACTAAGATAATGCAAGGCTTTGCACATCTTTGGTTACTCGTGAAAAATTATTGGAACTTGGTTGGAAAGTAATATTTCATTCCTCATATAGCCCTAATATTTCATAATCAGATTACCGTTTATTTTGAAGTTTAAAAAACTTTTTGAATTGTAAAACTTTCACTAATAATTATGACCTGAAATCGCAGCTCGATTGAATTTTTTTTTTTTGCGGATAAGCACCAGATCTACTTTCTATAAGCGTAGATTCATGAATTTGCCAGAAATATTACAAAAGGTTATCGAACAAAATGAAAAATATATAATTGATTAAATGCCAAACATTGTATAAAAAAAAAAAATTGAATTTTATTTCACATTACAAAACCGAAGTTACTTTCTTGCCAATCCTGGGTATATATTATCGTTATTTTTTTATGTTTTTTTTAAGTTTTGATAGATGAAAGAAAGAAGATTTTTTATAAGTAACTAATTAATAATTTTTCTTGTAATAGATTATTTATTTATCTATCATAAACAGATCTATTTATAAATCCACCACCATTTATAAAATTTATGAAATTATGTTTATTTTTCAAAGATAAAAATGACATGTTTTAAAATGTATAAAATAAGAATATTAAAATATCAAGTTATATTGTCCCGGATACTGTCCCGGGGTCAGATAATAAAAACAAAGACAAAAGGTAAACTAGAAAAGGGGATTTAAAAAAAATACATAAAATTTACGGATGGTGCACTACTAACCTGCTGCCCTAAATAACCAGCCAACCCTTATTTGTAACAACCCCTTGTGTTCCACATTCAACAAACCCCCCCCCCCCACTTCTATTTATAAGAGTGGGATTGAAACAGGGATGCCAATGGCATTACTATAGCAACAAGATTCTATATTTACCTTTTTGTCATAATCTTTATGGCTCAGACACACCCACACAAAATATTGAACTACATGCTTGTTTGTTCCAAGCTACAATCTAGAATTAGATTACGTTTCTGGTTGAAGAGAGGTTACGAAATAAAAGTGTGTCCCATTTATTTTATATTACACTAATTTTAATAAAAATTAAAGTTTATTTTAAATAATGTATTAAAATATGGCTATATATATTTATTACTCTTTTGAATTAAAAACAATCTGTATATATATATGTATCATATTAGAATAGTCTGTTCATAGCACAAAATATTTGTAGTTTATAATATTTTTCATACCAAAGTAACATCTGATTTATTATGGCGCAGAAGGTTTGTTGTTTGAATGTGGGGAGGTTTGATAGTCGGAGACTAAGTCGTCAGAGCAGTCATTTTTTTTTATCACGTATTGTCTGTCGGCTATTATTCTACGGTTGAATTTTAATTAACAACAGATCCTATTCTGATCATCCAGATATATAACAACCGATACAAATAAATATACAATTTATTTACGACTCAGTTGAATGAAATTGTAACAAGATATTGTGAATTTTATTGATACACGAGTAATTCCCCAGATTTTAACATTTGTGTCAATCCCATATATACACTGTATCCAGTTTAATCGTACATATAAAATATGTAAGAGATTTGAATTAGTACTGTCATTCAAATACGTAAACCTTTTTTCCCTAACGCATACGTCGCAATCTCTTTAACTAATGAACAATAAGCAACCCCCCCCCCCCACACGATCTAATGAGATGAGGATGATATGTATGACATGTAAATGAAGTAGTCTTTTACAGACTCAGGCCGTCATTCTTGAGAGGTGTGGTTAATTTAACACCAACCACCAAAGCATATCGGTATCCACTGTATAGTATTCAAATCCGTATAAAAGCAACTAACTTTTACTAGGATTTGAATCTCTCAGAACCTTCAGCTGTTAAACAATTGATTTATAATGTTTAGTTAATCAATAGACCAGCTCAATGGGTTAAATAAGTCAATTAGTTATGTTATAAAACGTAAAATTTTAAAATTATATTTACTAACTTTTTTATATAAAATACTCGTATTATATCTACAAATATTCTTTAAATTTGTTAAAGAAAACATTGGCTAGGACTTCTAGACAATCGGTGCACAATACCTCCATATTATGTCTTTTAAGCTTTTTACAAAAACAATGAACGAAAACTTTTTTTTTGGAACAAATCGTTTTATTGATAAAAAAAAGTTTTAATTCTCAAAATATTCGCCTTTTTTTTTAATATTCAAACACCTTTTTAAGCGTTCAAACCAATTCTCGAAACATTTTTTTAACTCTGAAGTCGGTACCTGAAAAACATGGTTTTGGAAGGATTCTACAGCTTTTTGAGGTGATGAAAATCGCTGTCCATTCACTTTTTGTTTTGCAACGACAAGAAGTCGTTAGGTGATAAATCAGGTAAATACGGCCAATGAGACGTTAACTCAATATTTTTCTTCGTCAGATAATGAAATGTTTGACATACTGTGTGAGAACTGGAACTGTCGTGATGAATGATGCGACGTTTTCGGTTGTTCTTCTTGAATTTATTTATGACTTCCGGCAAACAAATTGTTGTGTACCATTCACCATTAACAGTTATTAACCGCTTTTGTTGGTTTCAGTTTATCTTGGAACACTCAAACATTTGATTATTGTTTAGCTTTCGGCTAGTACAAATATATCCAAGTTTCGTCTCTTGTTACAAATTTGCATTTCCTGATCGAATTTTTTGAACATTTCCTTACACCAACTGACACGAACCTATTTTTGAGCTTCGGTCAAATTATGCGGAATCCCTCGGGGACAGATCTCTTCTAAACTAAATCTTCATTCATGCACAATCGAATGTACTGTAATCTTCGACATGCCTAAGGATGCGTCTACGTCACGGTAAGTTACATGCCGATCCTCTTTAATACTATTGCGCACAGCACCGATGTATTTTTGGAACAACCAATTTTGGTCGACTTTTACGAAATTTATCGCTGACGGGATCACGACCACGACAAAATTCTGAAAATAAATTTATTTACAGAATTTTTAAACTGTTGTAAACAGTTATTTTTATTGTAATTCATTACCAAAAGTTGAACAAAGCGATTCGAGATATTTCTATTGAGTAAGGCCCTTACTAAAATCGTAAAAAAATCATCCAATGAAACCCTTCATGTGAATTTTCCATTTTTCACAAAACTGTTTTTTTTTTTAACGCTCACTGTAAACAAACTGCTGAACCGATTCCTGAGCTACACTGCTGTAACAACAAAATGAGTCAAACTTTGCAATAATAGTAATGTGACATATCAATAGCGCCATCTGGTGGTCGTTTTTAAAAACTTAAACGGCGACCTCCGTAATATTATAAGATTTTTAAACAGTAAAAGAATGAGTCTGTTTTTTTAGGAATTAAATCTTTACAATGAAGCTTAAAAGAGCTTGTTCGTTGAAATCCGATGGATAAATTGATATTTACTACTGTAGTGGATTTTTGCAACTGAAAATTTGTAGAGTAATAGTTCAGTTAAATTTTTTACAATTTTGCATGCAGTTTCAATTGAAGAGTAATAAACGTTTTGACAAATGTGAAAATTTAATAATAAATTACATCTATATAATGCATCGCAACCAGATTGTACTTGAATGAGAATTCCACGTGAGTTTTTTTGGTATGTAAACTAATTTCAAATCTACGATCATTGCGTATCTCCATTATTTATTTCGATTTCAAATTGTGGTGGCATTCGTTTTTTTTTTTTTTTTTGTTTGATTCCAGTAATACCCAGATTTATTTCGACAGATTTTGTAATGCGTTCTTTTACATAAAAAAAAATGTCATAGACTTTTTAAAAATCGTTAAATCGAACTGGTACTAGGCAAAGTAACAAATATGCGTTTGATGAACAACATCTTAGAATATCAAATATTTATTTGCTATCGATTTTTTGTTTTATAGGTGTCCAAAATTTACTTCTCCGAAAATCTTTTAAAAATTGCGCTTTGTTACTATTATCGTGCCAATAAAAGGAAAATGAAACACAGATTTTGAATATTTTATGCAAAAAAGATTGATTGAGTAAATTAGATTTCAAAAATATCTTTTTTATCACAATAATATATGGTAATGTCATTCTCTAGGGTAAGTTACATGTTGTTTAGTATAGTTCTAAATGTTAGAAACACCTTTTACGATGGAAAGTGTATTTTTTTATACTTTAAACATTTCTATGTTCTCTATTTGTTAAAATGTTTAAAATCAATATTTTAATTTTTAAAATTTTCAAACGTCATCAGTAATCAAAGAAACAAATGATAAAAGCTGAAAAACTATTTAATATAATAAATGAAAGTTTCTGACTTAGGCAAATTGGCATCCCTGATAGAAAATCAGCTGTTTGAAACGATTTCCATTATTATAATGTAAAATATTTCTTTTATTATTGTTATAATTTCCATTATTACCTACTTTTATTTTGAAATATCGGTTCGTGTAAAATGAATACCGTGTAAGAATAACATGTGTGATAAAATATTTATTTTCTGAAAATGTAAAGCCGGCTGTAATTCGCTAGTGGATCTTAAAATAGTATGATAAAAAATTTACCGGGTGATATTTAACTATGGAAACAGATTACACTACATATCTGACAAGTATTTGGGGATGCAGAAAGAAAAGAGGTTTTACATAGTTTAAAAAAATCGGCATTGTCTGTTTAATTCAAATGAATTGTATTAATGAACTGTGAACTGTGAGCCTCTATCACTATGTTAGCTGGGTTTGAACTAAATGATTCAAATCACTCGAATGAATAATGTTACAAAAATAATAGAATTGAATTTTCGTTAAATAAAATAAAACAATATTAAATAAATTTAAAAAATTTTCTGTTTAATAATAATGGGCTTCTCGTGGGGACTGCGTGTGAGGCTAGAGTAGGTGATGCGAGCATCTCGCGAGGCTGACCAATTATTACCATCAATTACCGGAATAAAAATTAACTGATGTAGTCAGAAATGGAACTTATTACACGACTGTTCAAAAAAGAGTTTAATGTATTTAGGGTGCCTGCGCGTGTGTATGTGTATGTGAGTTTGTTCCACCGTAGCAATTCAACGACTGAACCGATTATATTATGACCCAGCGTTGGAATCCTTACTTTATCGAGAGTGTCATAGGCTATATATATATATATATATTTTTTTTTTTTTAATAAATTGAAAAAAAAAAAGATTGTTATAAAAATTTGTCACCCGCACGCTCTTTAATTATCTTGTATTAAATTTTGTTAAACTTGGGAACATTGGAATAAAAATTTTTTTCGAAGCTTTTTTACAATACAATTTATTTAAATCTGTTTTTTTTTTATATATCTTCTTATGGCACAAAACTTTGGAGGCTCCCATTCCCAAGGGGAAAGCATACGAGTAAATTTAATTGTGAAAAAAGTAATCCTTAAGTCGTGTTATAAGTTAACGATTACTTTTTTATTAAAGTAAATAACTTTAATAAAAAAAATTTTTATAAGTTTAATGACACTAAGTTAATAAGTTTGTTAAGTTACAGCCATAGTTCTAAATAGACAAAGTTGTAGCTGCTACAGCTACGAAATTAAAACAAAGAGATTTTTATTTTTTTTAAATTAAAAAAAAAAAATTAAAAGTAATTTTTATAAGTAGTAGCTTTTGAATGTGTTGTGGGAGGAATGATTCTTTCCTTTTATTTGTTAGTAGAAAAGACCTTGTAGTCGGTGGAACGTTGTGTAATACACTGAATACGTATATATTGTAATATAAAATAGTTTTGTATTTATAATAGAACTTGTGCTATATTATATATAACCCAGACAGACTGTGACCTACTTTTTTAAAAAAATAATTGATTTATTACAAATAACGTTAGCATTTAAAGTTGGATATTACTTTATAATGCAGTTTAATACAACATAAAATCTAATTATTGTATAAACTTTTTCAATTATAAAACACAGTAAGGAGTGTTTTAATAAGTAATATCTTACAACTCCGAATTATATATTAAACAGTAATCTCGTTAATAAAAATTTATTATTATAAAAAGGATAATATACATCCTTTTCATACATTCTCCTTTTTGTTTTTGTAACTTATTCATTTATTACTGATATAAATAAATAGTCTTTCTATTTAAAAATTTTTAAAAATTGTTAAAATGTTACAGTTATTTATTACGTAGTGTTTTACTTGAGTAATAATTATTCTTAAATTTAATTTTTTAATTGATTGGTCCAAGATTATATAATTATTAATAACTAGCCGGTCAGCACTCTGCCCTCTGGACCCTCGACGCGTTCGTATTCTAATATTAATTATTTTAGAAAAATATTTTAAGAAAAGAAATATTAGTGTGCAGAGAATATTTTTCTGAACAATTTGGTGTTTTAATATTTAAAATATGTTTAAGGCGAGAGTAGATATAGAATGTAATAGTTTTTAATTGAAATATAATGTTTAACACTAGCCATATTGATAACAGGTCATCACTATTAATAATTATTATTATTCATAATTTTATTGTGAGAAGGCCGTCTTTTTTGTTTAGTCTTTAGTTGCCAGTACAGCTGCTGCTATTGGCTCAAAGCGGACCACGTAATGCGCCGACCGTTGCGCGCCAACAACTCTCCCGCTAAATGAAGAATATTTTATTTTTTACTGCTAAATATTATCTAATAATCCCTTTCTTTTATTAACAAAATTATATCAATAATAATAAGTAAATAAAAATAATGTACGGTTAGAAATAAAATAATCAGTAAATTAATTGACAACGGACTGCTTCCAGTGGGAGATAGTCGTCTTGCGCAATCTCCCGACGCACCACCATTGGTCAGCTCTGCGCCAATAGTAGCTAAAATAAAATGTGAACTCGTATAGCAGACAAGCAAACCACGCACTACACTATCCTTTTTTTTTATAGAGATTGATTAGTTCTGTTTTAAAGGTTGAAATCTATTTTGTTTAATTTTTAAAAAAATCGCTTCCAACAAACGACTAGCTTTGTAAACTATGCAATTCATACAAATATAACATTTCTCTGAGTGGTGAGAATTTTCCTTAAGAAAATCTAACTGTAGCTCATTTTTTTATGTAGAGGAAAAACAATAACATATACAAGTGAGGCAGAGAAACGGGAACATTTTAGATAATTAGAAAAAATGAAGTAAAGTTACTAAACTGTATTTGATGTTGAAAATATGTTCTACAAGATTAGAAATTTCAATAAATGTTACTTTTTAAAAGTTACTTCACGTAAGTGCTGTCCATTTTTTCGTACACATTCAGTAAATCAATTCTGGAAATTTTGCACAGCGCGGCGCAATGAATTCTCCAGGATGTTGGCGATTTCCTCTTCAATCTATGTTTTGAGCCGGACAAGATTTCTTGGATCTAGTCTGGTACACAACGCTCTTCAGATGTCCCGATAAAAAGAAGTCGCAGGTTGAAGAATCTGGAGACCGGGGCGACCGAGCGATGTTAGAAGTCCTTGAAATTATGCGATCCCCAAAAAAACGTCTCACTGCTAGGGGTCAACTTCCTAATTTTTATAAGGTTTTCGAGGATTTCAAAGGATACCGAACAAAAAGAATTCTAATCAATTTTGCGCTGCAGGGTCTCCTTATACGTTATATTACAAGTAGGCCTCAAAATAATACACTTTTTCAAAAAAGCCCCCGTATCTCTAAATTTTTACCTATGACTCGATCGGTTTAAAAGCCTACACTAAACTTTGGAGTTTTCCAAAGGGACGGATATATATATATATATATATATAGGATTAATATTATATTAACATCAATATTATTAAAAAAGTGGCACCACATCAGTTCAAATTGGTTGATAAACAGCTGAAATAAGACTGCAGTTGTTTAAAATGGATTAAAAACATGGCAGTTTTACATCAATTTTTTGGACAAATTTTTTTAAATATTTTTCAAAGATAAGATTTTTAAACTTAATTATTTTGTAAAATAGTAAATACTTTTATGTATAATCCCATCAGCAATTAAAGGCATTAGCAACTAATTAGCGTAATGTAACTCTCTCTTTATCTGTTTAGCCTCCGGAACTACCGTAAGGTATTACTTCAGAGGATGAATGAGGATGATGTG
>JAAAKQ030301743.1:0-10156 GCA_010016005.3 Zanna intricata
CCCTCATGTGTTGAGACAGGCAGTAACAAGTTTGAACACGTTCCGGCTTGTCAGTCTGCTTCTATAGCCGCTACAGTTAGGTCCTTTTTGCAGCGTCTGTCGTGAAACATGGATCTTGAACAACGCATTAACATTAAGTTTTGTTCAAAGTTGAAAAAGTGCCAAAAAAAGCTTACGAAATGTTAAAATCAGTGTATGGTGATAATGTGTATTACAAGTGGTATGAGCGATTTAAAAGTGGAAATGAGTCGGTTAAGAACAAGGAACGGTCGGGACGTCCTTCGACCTCAAAAACAGATGAAAATGTGCAAAAAGTTGCCAAACTTGTTCGTTCAAACAGGCGAATGACTATTCGAGAGCTTACTGAAAACTTAACATCTCCTACGGGTCCGTGCAAAGCATTTAACAGATGATTTGCAAATGAGATGAAGAAAGAGACCTAGAAAATGAGCCAACGGCTTTCTTCTTCATCATAACAACGCGCCGTGCCACAAGTCACTTTTGATTCCCGAGAATTTGGCCGCTAAAGGTCTTCCTGTCTGTCCACATCCGCCTTACTCACCAGATTCAGCACCATGCGACTTCTGGCTCTTCCCGAAAATAAAAAAATGTGCTAAAAGAGAAACGTTTTGACATTATTCCTGACATTGAGAAGGCCACGACAGAGCAGTTGAAAGCCATTCCAAAAGAAGTCTTCCAGAAATGCTTCCAATCTTCGATTCAACGTTTGGATTAGTGTATTGCTAGCCAAGAACAGTACTTTGAAGAAGATTATTTCATATTTAAGGTAAATTTTTTACTTTGTTTTTTATAACATAATTCACCGTATTTTTTGATCACACCTCGTATTAACGTCTGATTATAATTTTTTTTTACAATAAATAATAGTTCAATAATAAATATATAAAAAAATAATGCAACAATATTAGAAGTTATTAACGAAATAAAATTTTATGTACTTTAATTTTAAGTATATGTAATTTAATACGCGTACAAGGAAGTTATGTGGTGTCAACATCAGATTTTTAAAAAATAACTTAAAATCCCTTAAAATCGGACTGGTATTTTAATCCTTCAAAATTTCCCGATAACGGAATAACATAACATTCTAATTCTTTTCTAAATTATTGAAAATTTTCTACTTAATTAAATTATGTTTTAATTTTTACGGAAAAAACGATCAAAATATCATTGTTACACTGCACGAGCAAACATGCAGAGGTGATTCGCCAAAATGACCTAATATTCTGCTATATTAGACGGTAATAATAAATACATTATGTAACAATAGAATTTATATGCTAAGATTTACGGTTTTTTTATCATAGAAAGTTTTAGCGATTGTAATAAAAATTATTACATTATACGTAGAATATGTAATTAAAATGCAACTTCATGAATATTCTTCTTTATAAACCATTGTCAGCATCTTATACAATACCTAGCAGTATTTCTATAATCTGCATGCTTATTCACGTTTACGTATAACGAAGCAACACTGCTCATTCAACTCGTACAAAAAGGGCAATGAACTCACACAAACAATAATTAAATACCATTAAATAACAACTAGGAAATAAAATTACAATTACATAATTGTGAATTATTACACGCATTTTAACCATCCTGTAATTTAATCGATAATTTTAATAATCATATTACGTTAGGGAAACAAATTAGAAACATATATTTGAACATCATAAACTGTGACAGATATGTATATAATCATATGATTCTAAAAGTATTACTGTACATAATGTAACAGTCTTATTAGTAAAATATACATTACATTACATGTTAAAGTATATTATATTGTAATAGTATATAATTATATTGCAATATTACAAAGTAATCATATTGTAAAAAAAGTAAATAAATAAATAAAACGGAAGAAAGCTACCGGTTAAGTCAGATTGGCACAGTAAGATCAAAATATAGAAATTAAATTAATAAATTTCAATACATGCTATATCCATTTACAAAAAAAAATCTGATGTGGAGACCACATGACTTCCTTATACGAAAAAAAAAAATTCAATTCCAATCATAATTTTCAACTAATATTAAATAATAACATGTTTCACAAAATCTATTACGTATACATAATATGTGTCGGCCTATGTGGCGCTAGTGGTAGCGTCTCAGCCTTTCATCCCGAGGTACCGGATTGGAATCCCGGTCAGGCAAGGTATTTTCACACTGGATACAAATCATTCATCTCATTCTCTGAAGGTATACCTAACGGTGGTTCGGATGTTAAAAAGAAAAAATTATACATATGTAATAATGCCTATTAAATTCCAAAAATACATTTTTAGAAGACAGAAACTTTATTCTGATTTTTTTCTGGTTATCTGATTTTTGTCATATTTCTGTATAATTATTATTATTGAATTATTATTTATTGTGATTTTTTTTTTTTTACAATCACGGGTTAATAATTATTAATAATAAATTAATATATTTATATTTTAAAAAAAGTTCAAAAAAAGAAAAAATGAGATAAAGTATGATTCGAAGTGATGTGCTGTCTCTCCTAGTAAGATCCAATTATTTCATTGATTAACATTTTATTTGGCTACTACTCTAGAATTAATAAAAGTAAGTACCACTATAAAATAAGTATATATCGTTGATAAGTTCTCGAAGAGGGTATTACTGCAGTTAAGAAAAAGTCCAAAATCCAAATTGGACACTTTTGGACAGTGTTGCTCCCACCTTCTACCGACTAAACCTCCCTCACCGTTTTCTCAGGGGCAGCTGGAATCGCCTCTCGGCATAACATCGGCCAGCCCTGTGAGTCGTGACAGCAGATTGACCTATCGTTTGCCCTTCCTGCTTGGGCTCCTGCAGCGGAGCCCCCCTTCGGAGTCCACTAGGGATCGTTAGAGCATGACGACCCTAGTATTCAAATCCATATAAAAGTAACTGCTTTTACTAGGATTTGGACGTCAGAATTCACGATTTCGAAATCAGCTGATTTATGACAAGTTTAACCACTAGACCAACCCGTTGGGTTACTAAATTTTGACATCCCACAACTGCATAGTATCTTAAATTATAATACATAAACATTTAATCTTTTCTAATGAATAGATTTGAATAATTCCACATCCGCAATAGAAATTATCTAAAAGATTTATCTAGTTGCAATTAATTCCTTTGGGGCGGGCTATTTGAAGGGTATACTTTATGAATCAATTCCCATATTATTATTGAACTGAAGACGAATATTAAACAAGAAATTTATGGTATTGACGTTTTAAATCAGGCGACTCTTAATATGATATTCGAGAAAAAAAGTGAATCGCTGCGCAGGGCGTCCACTTAAAACATCTTTTGTAAAATATTGGTAAATATGTAAGTTTTTGGTAGAATATAATTTAATTATCTTTTCAAATTTATTTTCATAAAATGTTACTTGTTCAGTCTGTAGCAATTTGGTTTTAAGTTTCTCATCTAATATAAGGTATTTTTCAAGTTTACAAACTTATTTTTACTAAGACAAAAAAACAACAAGAGCCAGGAGGTAGCCAAAATTAAGACGACTTTTTAGTGTCTTTAAAATAAAAAAAAAAAATAATTATCAGCTTTACAATCCGAGAGAAGATTAGAAATATGGTTTCTGTCACAGGTAAAGGTAAGGTGCAGGTAAAATTAATAATCGTACTTAGTATTCTATCATAAAATGTACACACAAAATTGTAAAAATCATAATACGGTTTCCGTATATTGTTCTACATTTTAAACGATGACTTTAATTCGAATATTAGAAAAATTTATTAATGGGGAAAGGAAAAAGATATTTGCAAAACCAGTCTACTAATAAAATTTAATATAGTAGTATAAGATTAACATTAATTATTTATTACTTCTATTAATAAATATAATTAATATTATAATAATTTGTTTCTGACGTCAATATTATGATCAATAAATTAAGAGAAATTTCTTGATTTTTAATGGATCATTAACTTACATGATTAATAACATATATAAAACATATATGGATGTCATATTGAATGCGATTATAAAAAAAAAAATAACCATTAAAATAACTTAATCACTTTATTATCCAAGACTAATAACTATGATAAAAATTTTATATTATCGTAACTGCATATAAAGTTTACCGACCTCGGTTATTTAATTTAAATAAATATTAATCGAATGTCAACAAACATTGTAAAAATTAAATAAGCGCACATGTGCACATTATTATTATTGATTTAATAAGTGTATTACAACGTTTTATTCTAATTATTTTAAGACCCTTCTAGGTTCAGCCAGATGTTTAAAAATATATCTAAAAATAAAATTTAATTAAAAAATTATTAAAAAAAAAATCTGATATGGACACCACATGACTTCCTTTCACGGCAATTAAATTACATATACACATTTCTTGCTACACTTCATTTAAACTTATTTCACTTGAAAGTGAGAAAATTATAAATATAAAGAGGAAGAAAATGTTAAAACAAAAAAAAATAAAAAAAGGATTAAGAGATGATTAATATAAAGTGGAAGCAAAGGATAAGACCAAGGAAACAATAAAAAGATTAAGACAGGATGGTGAATATAAACAGAGAGAAAATTAGAGAACTTGTAGATAAATTAAAATTAGAAGAATTATATCAAACTAAATGATCGGCAACAAAAAACAAATAAACGAAATTTTGAAAATCACCTCCACCTTAGGAGAATATTGTCCGAAATTATCAGAGGAATAATGAACTAAAAGATAATTTTTTGCAATGTATTAAAAATCGGGCATGTACACTTCAGTACTAATAAAAATGTGTATATACAATTTAATAGGCATTATTACATTTGTGTATATGAAATAGATTTTATGAAACATATATTATCTAATATTAATTGAAAATTTTAATTTAGAATTGTATTATTTTTGGATTTTCGTACAAGAGTCATGTGGTATCCAAATCAGACATTTTTTCCACTTAGTTTCTTATAAAAAAAAACGCCTAAATTTGTACAAAACGAAGTGAGTCATCTGCATTAAATGAATCGATTGGTAAAAAGACAAGATTTTACAATGACAGTCATTTAAATTATGGTTTTACCTCACTGGATGGAAGTCAGAGTGTGTTGTTTGCTTTCAAGTTCTCTCCGATGAAGCATCAGGCCATCAAAATTAATTCAACATTTGAAAAATAAACATCCAGTTTCATGCTTTCCATTAAGAAGCTTGGTGATAACTGGATTATTCACTTTCAAAGCGAAAATTTTGATATGCTTGCACTCATTTCCTGTTACACTGAGAAAAATATCGATGAAGAAGATATGTCTACTTTTGCGGTTTTACTAGTTAATGAAATTCTACGGTTCCAAAACTTCGTTACAGTAAGACAAAAAAAAAAAAAAAATTAAGATTTACATTACTTAAAATAAAGAGCTCTTTTTTATGAGTTGATTTAAGTACTTCAAAAAGATTTCCTACAATCGGTTTCAATAAACAACCGGGGTGGTCTAGTGGTGAACTCATCATCGCAAATCAGCTGATTTCGAAGTCGACAATTCTAGTTCAAATCCTAGTGCCTAGAGACATTTACGTTTACGCGGATGTGAATACTAGATCGTAGATACCGGTGTTCTTTGGTAGATGGGTAACAATTAGCCACAAATCTCAGGGATGTTCGACAGTTTCGTTTTCTGTTTAGCCTCCGGAACCACGGAGAGATATATTTAAAGAGGATGAATGAGGTTGATATGTATGAATGTAAATAAAGTGCAGTCTCAGGTCGAACATTACTGAATATGTGGTTAATATTCGACCTCTCTCTTTATCTATTTAGTCTACGGAACTACCGTAAGGTATTACTTCAGAGGATGATGTGTATGAATGAGAATGAAGTGTGGTAGTCTTGTACAATCTCAGGTCGACCACTCCTGAGAAGTGTGGTTAACGGAAACCTAATCACCAAAGAACACCGGTATTCACGATCTAGTATTCAAATCCGTATAAAAATGTTTACCTTTACTAGGATTTGAACCTTAGAACTATCCACTTCGAAATCAACTGATTTGCGATGTCGCATTAACCACTAGACCAGCACGGTGGGTTAATGTTCGACCTGAGACTGTACAAGACTACATTTCATTTATATTCATACATATTATCCTCACAAGTAATACCTTACGGTGGTTCCGAAGGTTAATCACAAAAAAGAGAGTCGGTCTCAATATGGCCATCTCTTTTCTTCTTATTACCATCTGGGTGTAAAGTTACAACATAAAAGAATTAGATATAGTGTTATAAATATTTTATTAATTTTTTTTTATGTATGCGAAAATACATTATTATAGATTCATGATAATTAGTAATTATAATAAATTTAACAGATATATTACAATATGGTAAAGTTACACTAACTAATTAATATTTTTCCTGCCAATTTTGGAATTTGATCCTCAAAAAGACGACGATTTCCCAGTTAAAATTAGTTTAATACTAAATTATACCAGTAATATTAAGTGTGTGCACACCTAAAAACAATGCACACGAGCACACATATAATATAAAAAATAATAATAATGTTTTACTTGATCGTTGCGTGCAGCATACAGAAAGTGGTATAATAACGCAACGCACAATATCCTGTTATATACAGACAACACTCCTACATCATAACAGGGTACAAGAAATATGTTATACTGTCGTAACCATAGATTACACTTTTCCATTTCCTCTACAATAAGCCAATTGAAATGCTGTTACAGTAATGAGATTTCATTAATATGAGAGTATTAGAATTCCCTTCGGAGTAACTAAAACACGTTATAATAATAAAGAAATTGAAATAAATCACGTAGAATGAACAAGGTAAGGAATAAATATTAAAAAGAAATACTAAAAAGACAGAACGAAAAATATAACCCTGAAAATGGTATTAACAACAAGTGAAGCGACTAAACATGTAATAATAATTCACCAATTTCCTGGAAAGTAAACAGAAATTGTGTAAATTAATTTACACAAATTACTTTTGCTATTCTAGAGGTAGAATTTTAACTTAAAAATGCGGGAGTTTAAAGGTCATTAACTTATAAAAATGATTAATATAAACAATAATACAGATTTATAAATTTACAAATATACACAGTTAACGGTTCGAAAATATATCAGTTAATGATTACTAATTTTTTCCTTCATAACGTGTAGATATGATTTATTATCATCTCATTTCCTATAAGTAGACGAAGAGTTACTTTTTTTTTTTTAACATCCATCAATAAAATATATTAATTTAACAAACGAAATAAATAATAGATAAAAAAAATCTGATCTGGACATCACGTAACTTGAAAATGAAATTCTAAAAATAAAACGATTTTAAATTATAATTTTCAATTAATATTAAATAATCAGACGTTTTTACCAAATCTATTGCAGATATATATATATATATATATATATATATGTAATAAGGCCTATTAAATTACATAAATACATTTTTAAAAGTTCATAAAGTTTTATTTCACTAGTAACTTCTATTTTTTTTGTCATTATTGGATTTTATTTTATCACTTTTTACCAATTATTAATAAATCAATATATTTAAATTTTAAAAAAAGGAGATTAAGTCTAATTGGAACTGAAGTGCGTTCCCTTGTAAGATCCAAATATTTCATTAGTTAAAGTTTTATTTGGCTATAACTCTAAAACCAATGAAAATAAGTATCACTACGTTCCGAAACACATAAAAATATAAGATTTACATTACTTAAAATAAAGAACTCTTTTTTTTTTTTTTTATAAATTGTTTTAAGAACTTCAAAAATATTTTCTACAATCGGTTTCAATAATCACATTTAAGATTCACATCCTAGTAGAGGCATTTACTTTTATACGGATTTAAATACTAGATCGTGGATACCGGTGTTTTTTGTGGTTGGGTTTCAATTAGCCACACATCTAATTGCTAATATTTGACCATTTCGTTTTCTGTTTAGCCTTCGGAACTACCGTAAGGTATTACTTAAAGAGGATGATATGTATAAACGTAATTGAAGTGGAATCTTGTACAATCTCAGGTCGAACCATTCCTCAATTGTTGGTTAATGTTCGATGATATGTCGGTGAAAAGCTCTCAATGAGAGCTTAGTACTGCACTTAATGAAATCCATATTTTTTGGGATTTTGGGCTTTTTTTGGACATATTTGGTTAAGTCAATTGCAATCAAAAGGGGAGGTGAACTACTAGATGTTACAGCAATCCTAAATCCAAAATTTCAACATCCTACGGGCAATCGTTTTTGAGTTATGCGAGATACGCGTATATACGTACCTCCAAACATCACAACGAACTAGTCAAAATGGATTCGCTATCACTATACTTCCTTTACTTTGTACAAGGAAATAAAAACGTTACTTCCTCCTAGCAATAGCTACTTTAAATCCAATAAATGAACTAAGAAGTGGAGGGAAGAATGGTTTTACGTAGAATGGTTTTATATGGTTTTATTGTATTCACAATGCTATGACCAAGATTCAAATTCAACGACATGAGATAGAAGTAGGTATAGAAAAGAAAAAAAACATTCGAAATTTCTGTTTAGCCTTTATTTTACTTTGTTTTTGCAATCTTGGTTTTGTCTTTTTTTGTCATCGTTTTGGTTGGAGAATAGGCTGTACATTGAGGCTTTCCCATTAGTCCAATGAAAAATAACAAATACAAAGCATTTTGTACCAATTAGAGTTGTTTCAAGAAAATTATGTTCTCTTAGCCGGCCTCCATGGCACGAGTGGTAGCGTCTCGGCTTTTCATCCGGAGGTCAGGCATGGCATTTTTCACATAAGCTACAATTCATTCATCTCATCCTCTGAAGATATACCTTAACGGTGGTTCCGGAGGTTAAACAAAAAAAAAAATGTATGTTCTCTTAATCCTTAATTTAATCTTTAAAAGTGAACATAATGAAGTTACCGCTTGCAGAACTGAATATCGCCATTAGGTTGGCGAATTTGTCTTGATATAACGGGTTTTTCAAAAAAAAAAGCGCAATCCTAAGATTAAGCAGGTAGAAGTCACGCATAAGTAAATTTTATTTCGCCCAATATATCAGTTGACAGCACTGTGTTCAAGGTTAGCAGCTTGTAACAGTTGAAATGCCCTTCTTATGCATTAGGGTTATACAGTTTAAATTCATTTACATTGTATTAACCGTGTCTTTTTCCGAGTACAAACATGTGTTTATTATTGGGACTTATTGCGCGTATAAATCAAACGAACGAGTGAAAGACGAGTTTTAGATAATATTTCTTAATTCTTCAGTTCCTAAAAATCGAAAATATCGTGTTTGATTAATAAATTTTGTGGGACTGGGAATGTATATTATCGTAAAAGAACAGGTCGACCGTTACTGTTAACAGTAGAAGATCAGGAGGATATAAAAGAACGATTGACTCGTTCATCCAGAAAATCGTTCAGAAAGTTTTCTTCACAGGCTGGGCTTAAACTATCTACAGCTTTCAGAGCTACTGAAAAATTACAATCGTATGCTTACTGCATCGGTGTCGTTCAATAACTGAAAGAAGTAGATCTCGGAAAACGTTTACAGTATTATCGTCGGTTTCGTTCTATTGATGACAGCGATATCGAAATTTTGGATCTTGTTTATTTCAGCGATGAGGCATGGTTTTACCTTTAATTGTACATTAACACCCAAAACTGTCAAATATGTAACGCTGACAATCCCATGCGTTTCACAAACGACCATTACACACGTGTAAAATTGATGTTTGGTATACGATCTCCAGGTGTCGTGTAATACGGTCTTTCTTTTTTTGACAGATCTGTAGACTATGTGTTTATTGTAACTTAAACAGTTTATTGCCATGTTAGATTTACACAAACAAGATTGTCGGTTTCAGCAGGATAACGCAACGTGTCATATTGCTAATTAAATACCGGATATTTTACGGGATTTTTTTGGCTGTCGTTTGATAAACTGGTAGTGGCCTCCAAAATCCCAAGGTCTTACACCAGCAGACTTGGGGTTTATTTAAAAAGTATAATTTTTAGAAACAATCCTCATACACTTGACGAATTGAATGGCCACTCATAAGCGGTGAGTCGATGTGGCGAGAGCCTCATTGCCGAACCGTGTGGGCGCTCCTTGATGCCGTTGC
>JAAAKQ030301765.1:0-10156 GCA_010016005.3 Zanna intricata
GGGCTAGGAACAGGAGGGGTGGTGTGGCGACCGGAATCGTCACTTGGTGGGTGTCTTCCCCTACAGGGGTTGGGATAACAGTAAGTTATATTTTAACATACAATGAAAGCTATCTGGAACACAAGTAAAATTTCTTTTATAACTATACATTAAATTCAAGTATGCTATTTGTGTTTAACGTATAATTTTTAAAATAGTTTTCATTGATAAAATATTAAAGCTAAATCTATTTTGCAGTATCTCATTTTTTTTTATGCAAGGGGTTATTTACCTCTTGACAGAATTTATTTTTTGTATTTTCTATTACATTCCATTACTGTTATACAAACCACTTCTTAATTAAAAATATTATTTGAAAATCTCTGAAAGTTTATTACAACTCTGCATTGCACTTACATTATATTAGCAGCTAACATCTACTTGGAAGTCTGTTAATGCAAATTTTCACTGTAAATATGAGAAACATCTTGTTCATTGTTTGCAGTCAAATGATAACAGAAGTTCTGAAGATATTCATTTCAATAACAATGATGAAAATCACAGCAACGTATCTCTTAAGCTAAAGCTACTATTGCAATTTCAATACATTATCTTTACACAACCACATTGTTACACTAAATTTTATTCAATATTGAAGTGCTTCTTTGATAGTGCTAATTGAAAAATTTTGCTATGAAGAGCAGAACTCTTTTAAAGGACATAACAGCAAGTAATAAATTTTCCATACTTTTATTAAGCCAGCACCTTAATAAAATTAATTTTGATAAATAATTTTAAAACCAACAAAAATAGTTAGAAATAAAGTATAATAAAAATGAATGATTTTATTTTAGCCAAACATTTTTTTAACATAAACGTCTAATTAGAAAATTAAACACAGAATAACATAACTTTACTGTTTCCAAAGTTCAAATATCTTTATTAGTCACTGTTGGGTCTGTGTTAAAAACTGAAAATCTATTAAAGGCTTTGCCCCCCCCTTAAAAATGTTGAGAATATTCTTGAATTTTAAGAATTAATGCTATAAAAATAATTGACACAATTTAATTTTTTTTACATACTTATTAAAAATGAAATTAGAAGAGATCAATAGAGTAAGCTATTAAACCGCAAAGGAATATTTCTGTTGAGCCTTATTTCTACACAAAAATGGTTTTTTTAAATAACTAGATTTAATTAAAAAAAAAAAAAAGGTGAATCACTCCACTATAATTAAACAATTTTAATACTTTAAGTAGCAAAATATTTACGCATCATAATTTTAAATTATGAGTTTTGTTATGTTTTAATTAGCTAGTAATTAAAGAATTTGTAAAAACAAAAAATCACTAAAACAAAGCCCATTAAAAAATAAAATTTAACTCATCTTCCATCACTACATAAATATAATTAAATATTCAAATATAAGACTATCTTGTGAAAAAAAAACAATTGGCCCTTAAATGGGAAATTTTTTGTGATTAACCATTATGAATATGGTCTTACTAAAATTTAATGTATGACTTTTTATTTTTTAAACTGAAATAATACATACTAATTAAATTAAAATTAGTGATTCTGCTCTTAAAAAGTGAATAAAAGAAGTATATGTCCATTATACACTTAACTGAAGACAGATCTGCAAAGTTTTGGTTATTGTACATTTCTATTCCTGAATTTATTATAAATATAGAACTTTTTCTTTTTTTATTAACCTTCAGGACTATGGGTACAGACTGCTTCAGAGGATTAGATATGAATGATTTGTAGCAGGTGTGAAGATGCCATGCCTGACAGGGATTCAAACCCAGGACTTCCAGATAAAAGGCAGAGTTGCTAGTATTCATGCCATGGAGACCAGTATAAATACAGTACTTAAAAACATGTAAAAATTATCAACTCTTGATATCTTCAATTAGTACAAGTTTATATAACCCACAAATAAAAGAAATATTTGCTGTCATCCTGTAAAATGGTGAGGTAGTGCTAATAAATTTTTAAGACTTGTAATATGTTATATATGTTATTGAAACAGGCAGTAAATATCTCAAGGAAGCAAAGAAATATAACTTTACAAACCATCAACTTTTTCCATTCTAGTAAATATTTACTTGAAAAATTAAAAAAAAAGCTGTAAATAAGCATAATTGTTCTTAAGGATACTACTGTAGAATAAATGTACACATATATTTTCACGAATTGTTTATTTCTTTACAACTAACAGACAATGAGTAAGGTTCTACATTATTTCTATAAAAGAAATTATAAAAAAAAAATATAAATTAAATTATAATAAAAAAAATTATACATACATACATTATCAGGTTATTTGACAGAAAAGGGAAACTATTTCAAGTAAAGTTAATATTTCAAATTAATTTTTACACAAATAATAGTTTTGATATTCAAACAGCTGCGTTATCAAACTATCATCATTATAGTAAAGAAAGATTTCCCTTTTAACTGTGAATACCAATTTATAATAAAGTAACAGAACTGAGAAGTAATTAGTATAAAAAGTAAAAAAAAGAAGATAAATGCAATAAAATTGGAAATGGAATACCCCACATTACTTGGTTTTCTTTTAAGTAATGAAATAATATCATTTCAGCAGGATTCTGACATTTAAGGTTATGTTAATAATTCTGAAATTTCTGGTATGTTGTTTAATTTTCATCAACCTCAGCTTCTTGTTCTTCCTCAAATTCAGCATCTTCATCAGCGGTAGCCTCTTGGTATTGCTGATATTCAGAGACAAGATCATTCATGTTTGATTCAGCCTCAGTAAATTCCATTTCATCCATACCCTCACCGGTATACCAGTGAAGGAAAGCTTTACGTCTAAACATGGCAGTGAATTGTTCTGAAATTCTCTTAAATAATTCTTGAATAGCTGTTGAATTACCAATAAATGTTGCTGACATTTTTAATCCTCTAGGTGGAATATCACAAACAGCTGTTTTAACATTGTTTGGAATCCATTCAACAAAGTATGATGAGTTCTTATTTTGGATATTTAACATTTGTTCATCGACTTCCTTCATAGACATCCTACCACGGAAAATAGCAGCAACAGTTAAATATCTACCATGTCTCGGATCACAAGCTGCCATCATATTCTTAGCATCAAACATCTGTTGAGTAAGTTCTGGAACAGTCAAAGCTCGATACTGTTGGCTACCACGTGATGTTAAAGGTGCAAATCCGGGCATGAAGAAATGTAATCGTGGGAATGGTACCATGTTAACAGCTAATTTACGAAGATCTGCGTTAAGTTGACCTGGGAACCTAAGACATGTTGTAACACCAGACATTGTGAGGGATACTAAATGATTCAAATCACCATATGTGGGGGTGGACAGCTTGAGAGTACGGAAACAGATGTCATATAATGCTTCATTGTCAATACAGTATGTTTCATCTGTGTTTTCTACCAACTGATGAACAGATAATGTGGCATTGTATGGTTCAACCACTGTATCAGATACCTGAAATACAATAACAACATTTCAATAAATAAATCATAATTTTAACATCTTGTTTAATACTTAAAAACATTAAAATGATCACAGAAAAATCCAAGTAGAAATAAATCTTAGGAAACAGATTAACTATTACTAACAGATTAATAATTTATAATGCCCTGCAAGAAGCAGCTCCTTGTTAAATATATGATTGTAACATGTCTGGTGGGAGTAGTTACTACTTATAAAATAAAATTGTGCTTTATCCTTATACATATTAACCAATTCAACTACATATCATACCTATACACACACACATTTTGTTTATATATATAATCTTCATCCTATTCTGATGTAAATAGAATGAAGTCTGAAATATTTTCCAATTGGCTTGTTGAATAGTAAAAAAACTCACGTCCTGGCTTTAAGCTATCATTAGAAAATGTGAAATATCTTTAAGACAGTATAAGATGTCATAATGTGTAATGAGTACAACAATTTTGAATGTTTATTGACTAGTACTGTGCACTGTTGCTATTTTTTATTTTTATGAAATTTGAAGGAAATATAGATTGCAACAATTTATTATATATTTTTTTAAAGTATTTATTACAAATATTTTTATCTTTAATAGTAGTCATTTCTTTCCCTTTTAACTAATATAACATATAATAGGTTAAGTACATGCACTAATTTATTGACATTTTCTTTTTATACTCATAAACACCCAGGCCTCCAGTCCTGTCAAGTTAGAAGGTTTACATCTGAAAGCGTTGAAATATCTAAATTATTACGAATCCAGAATGGTTTTATACAATTTATTTGCATGCAACCTTTTTTCAAAGATATTTGTGTTTGAAGCCAAGATAAGTTAAAACGTCATTAAATATATAAGTAATATGTATAAAAAAAAAAAAAAAAACAATACAATATAGTAGAACAAATATTGTCATAAAGGCTCTTATAATAGCTTTTGCCAAATTAATTTATTCAAAAAGTACATTGAATATTACACAGCAATGTAGTATATGCTTTCAGCTGAGAAGAAATCAGATATTACCTGAGAAGCGTTAATACACTGAGTTATCAAAGTCAGGATTTTTATCAATCAATTTTCAATTCAGATAAAGCCTTTAACTCAAATCTTAGAATTATAACTATTGCTTTTAAAATATTTTAATAGCAACCTTACTAAATCATTAAATATTTATTTTTATTACATTAACTTTACTATAAAACCCCAAGTCTGTTTAACAGATTTATTTGAAAATGTGAAATAAAATATATAATGACTACAAGAAAGTAACTAATATGAAACGTGAAATAATACCAATATGATCCTAGCTGACACTGATGTGGTCAACAAACTGCAACTTAAAATCTAAAAGTTATTTTCAACAATTATTAATTACCTTAGGTGATGGGACAACTGAATATGTGTTCATTATACGATCTGGGTACTCTTCTCTGATTTTAGAAATTAGCAATGTACCCATGCCAGAACCAGTACCTCCTCCTAGTGAATGTGTAAGCTGGAAACCCTATTTTAAAAAAAAGAAGGAAAATTAGTTACAAATTATTCAAATTAACTCATCACAAAATTAGGAGTATTTCAAAGTTGTTCTCATTTTATTTGTATTTACAGGTTCTTTAACTTAAGTAGTAGCATTTAAAAAAAAAAAATTTTTATTTTGTTCATATTTATTATACATTATTCCTGTATTTACAGAGCACGTAAGACTTTTTTTTCAGTTTGATTTGCTGTTGTTTTCACTTATTTTCAGTAGAATTAATGAAGATATATATAAATAATGGTTATAATTACAACTATTGACTATGAATGTTTAACTTTTAATTATAATCATGAAACATAATTAAAATGTTAATATAAAAAATTGAGTACATAATTTTACATTTATTACTTTTTAATGCTGAACTTAATGATGTACAATATAAAATAAAAAATTATTACACACAAGTGTCTAAAAAAAAAAGGGTTTATCCTCACTTAATCAACTTAAATTTTTTTTTGAACTAAATAGCATGTAGGACAGATAAAGAAAAGTGTGAAGTACAATCTGGAAAATGGCTGAAAAGGGATTCCCATCTTTTTATTTTATATTAAACTAATATGTTACACTATATGAGGTATCCTAAAAGAATCTGATCTACTTTGAATTCTCCACACTAACGTTATTCTTTGTCATACAGCTTGTGGTATCCTTCAAAGTAATCCCCATTTGACTGTTGTCAGCCAAGCTCCCACCTATCTTTCCACTTTTTGAAACAGTTCTGGAATTGGAATGACCTAAAATGCTCATCATATTCTTCTGAATCCTATTTAATTAACCTTTTCTACTTCTGAAAATAATGGAAGAATACATATAAAAATATGTCCAAAAATCTAAGTAAGTCTCTTATGAAGAACACATAGTAGTTTGAATCTCATAGTTTTTGAGTTACAGCTAGTAAAAGATTTTGCTCCGAATTCAACTGTCCCGGAATGAAAGTTACTGGTTACATGTTATGTTAAAGAAGTTGTTGAAGTAAAATAGTCAAGCATGGAGGACCAGTATATAATATATTATGTATAGTAGCTGGTATGAAGTCGTCATTTTTAAATGAATAAAGACCTACTCTTGATTAACGATTATTTTTTTTGTAGTACATAGTTTGTATGCGTTGATGACGTTAACCGTTTTGTATAATTTAAGTTTTATATAATTCTCCCAAATGAATAATTATTTTATACTTATGAATAACCAGCTTATTAATCAAAATAATTAGCTTGTGAGCAATAAAAAAACTTATATTCGGCTGCTACAGCCGATGACTTGAATATAACTGCAGTTTTATGGCTTCGTCTGCCGGCATCTGGATTACTACTATCACACTGGCGTCTTGAATCCTACTGCATGTTAACTATACTAATATCTAAATAAGACTCGTAATTGGAACAGGAACAAACAGATACAATTTATATCTAAGTTAATGTTATCAACGCATAAATTAAACGTAACAGCATTTAACTCAGTTTGCTACAAACATTGGCACGGAGATTTGAAAGTAGGTCAGATTTTTTGGGACACACCTCGTATATCTGCCCCATTTAATAAATGTAACTAATAATTTTTTATTACAGAAGAAAAAAGTATACCTATAAATCTACCTGTATAACTAATATTATACAAGATGTAAAAAGTGCAACAATTTTTAAAAAATCATTCAAAAATATAGGGAAATGTTTATAAATATCAGGTGACTATTTTTGCCCTATGTTTTGATGCAATCTATAAATTGGTCTAGTATGAATAGTTTGTATATGCAGAACTAGCTTATGAGATCAGGAAAATTTATGTTAAAATTTTTAACATCATAGATAAAATAATAAAAAAGCTACACTATCTCTCTTCAAAATAAAAATAAATATACGACTAACTAGTAACTCTTCTTGACAAAATGACAATATTTTTAGCTCTAGAAGCCCTAATAATTATTAAGTAACATAGATCTAAGAATGTTTTTTCTAATTAAAAACTCCCATCTCATCTATTCTTTTATTGACAGTATAAATTACATATTTCAGAATTAATTAGAATATTAAATAGAAAAATATCTAAAAATGGACAGTACAGTAAAACATAACATTTGACTAAACAAAAAAGAGGAAGGAATCGAAAATAGAAAGAATCTATATCAAAATTTTTATATGTGAAACAAAGTATTGAAAATGCCAAGTATAAATAACAACTTTGTTTTCTCCCAACAAATGTTAAAATTTAAACATAAAATCTTATTCCTATAACAATTAAAGTATTCAAATTTAGTCATTATAAAAAGATAACGTTAACAGTTGCTCCTATAACTAATAAAATACATAATTTTTCAGTGTTAATCTTTAATATTAATAATACAGCACTTTTCTTACTTTCATTAATAAATAAAAAATAACATTTTGTTTTATTAATATTCATTAAAAAAAATATGCAAGCAGCTTCGATCAATATAAAAATTTATAAAATAAATGTGCTTACAAAAAAATTCTAATTCCTTTTTAAATTTATTATTACCAATTCAATTCAATCAACAACAATTAAAATTCTGAAGGAAATATGTACAACAATTACAATAATTAAAACAAGATTTTTAATAACACAATACGTGCGAGAATGTATGTATATTAGCGTAGTGTATCACAAAGTTCTCCCAAGACTTTCATAACCTATTCTACTTGTGAAAGAAATGAAAGAGTACATATAAAAATATGTCCAAAAATCTAAGTAAGTCTCTTACGAAGAACACATAGTAGTTTGAGTCTCATTGTTTTTGAGTTACAACTAGTGAAAGATTTTTCTCAGAATTCAGCTATCTGGAATGAAATGAAGTCGTACTGAAATTTTTAGGACATTAATTAAGAGACAGAATTGGCTATTTCTTATGAAAAAAAATAGAATAAAATAAGTCCCAGAACCATATCTGCAATAGGTTTTGAAAAATCGAGTGAAAACATAAATTAGGGTTTTATCCCAATTTTGACGTACAATAACTTTTTAAATGGGTAATAAATACATAAAACTTTAGAACAATATTTACAGACAATCTAATTCTGAACAAAATGATGTAAGATAAGTTGAATAAGAGAAAATTCTAAATTTTTTGGATGTTATTAAGGGGGAAAAATTAGCAATTTCTTATGGTTTTTGAACTGAAAAATCAAATAAAATACTAACCATATCTGCAGTAATTTTGTGAAATCTGGGGTGAAAACCAATAAATTAGGGAAAAAACTTTTCTTTTTGGACAATAACTTTGTTAAATGTATAACAAAACTTTTAAATAGAACTTGTAGACTTTGAACAAAAATGGGTAAAATAAGTTGAATAAAACAAAGAAAATTCTGAGAGTTGTAGTGAATTTCAACATAATAGTTACCATATCCAAAAAGGAAAAGATTTATAATAAGGATAATTTATTAAAAACAAATTCTAGTACCAAATAGTACCTAATTATTAATAAAATTTAAGTAACAACGATTAATGGAAACAAGAGATTTCGGTGCATACTATCAACAACTCTTATGAATATAAAGCATCATTGCAGACAATAGTCACCAATTGAATGAAAAACCGGGCGATGATAACTTGGGAGATGTTTTTCGCCCACGATAAAAAAAAACAAAAAATTGAATGAAAACATGTTCCACACATCTAGGAATACATGTAATTTCAAAAAAAAGAAATTAGATCATAAGCAATTATTAATTATCAAAATTAAACAATTTTGAGGACAAATAAAATGAATAACCAAACAAAAACAAACTAAAAATTGATTTGAATGAAAATATCCTCTACTATTTAAATTTAGAAATTTAAGGCAAACTGAAAATTGCGAAACGCAGTTTTATAATTATTAAAAAAAGTCAACTAGGAAAGTAAAAACAAGAAAATCTTCATTTAGAAAAGACAAAGCTCATTATGGATAAAACTTATTACAACAAACCTGAAGACAATCGCAGCTTTCTGCTTCCTTCCTGACAACATCTAACACAGAATCTACCAGTTCTGCTCCTTCTGTATAATGTCCTTTTGCCCAGTTATTTCCGGCACCACTTTGTCCAAAAACAAAGTTATCTGGCCGGAAAATCTGTCCGAACGGTCCTGATCGAACAGAATCCATGGTACCTGGTTCAAGGTCAACAAGGATTGCCCTTGGAACATATTTGCCACCAGAAGCTTCATTGTAATAAACATTAATTCTCTCAAGCTGCAAATCTGAATCCCCATGGTAGGCGCCGGTCGGGTCAATACCATGCTCATCTGAGATGATTTCCCAGAACTGAAACAATTAAAAAAAAAAAAAAAAATTTAGATTTTTTGTTCATATATTTAAAAATTCATAGATCTTTACTAGATATAAATCTATCATTTTTATGTTTATACATACTCAAAGGCACTCCAACCAATCTGCACTTAGAAAAACAACTGGGCCATTACTAGACCCAAATATAAACCAAACTATCTTCCACAAAATTGCATTTATTAGTCATGCTACTTCCAAGATAATGCAATAATGTGTAACATAGGCTGTCACATTAATAATTAATGTGCTAAGTATTACCAGATGAAAGCTATGTAATCACATAATCTATAAGAACAATTTGTTGTAGATTTTGCTTTATGCATTACAAAAAAAATAATAAAGCATCATAAGAAAGGGGAAGGAAATAAACTACACTAACCTTGAGTTATTTGTGTGTAACTTCATACTTTAGTAAATATTCCTTACATAAAAAAAGAAAAAGAAAAAAAGTTGCATGTGCTACTGAAGTAAAAAGTGATTTTCATAGTTTTACATCTACTATTCTGTTCATTTGACTTTTCACCAACATCTGACATATCTCTTACTTTTATTCAAATATGAACTACAAAAAAGAATCTATTACTGAAATATCACTGGTAGTAACATATTTAGTAATATTCTTATTTAACCCTTAACTACCAACCATTCGTCTGTGAGACGAGCCATGTTTTTTAATATGTCTGTGCACTCTATTGAATAATTTTATGAAGCTGTGCTTTTCAGTACTTTCAAATGATGACAGATAGTGTCTGTCAGGCATGAGTACTTCTCTCTTTATCTGTTTAGCCTCCGGAACTACCGTAAGGTATTACTTCAGAGGATGATATGTGTGAATGTGAATGAAGTGTAGTCTT
>JAAAKQ030301776.1:0-10155 GCA_010016005.3 Zanna intricata
TCAGCAATAATATAACCTCAAACAAGCTGTGTCATCTAGTTGTGGAGAGGGAAACAGCAAATGGCGCTCTGATCAGTAATGCCAACTACCAATTTGGTATTGATGAAAATACCCTCTAATATAGACAAAACATGTAAAAATGTAATATCATGGCAGGTTGTGTGAAAACTATATGTGTTAAAAGAAATCAGACTCCATATTCTGATTCAGCAATGAAAATACTTTGAAAATAACATAAAAGCATCAAAACATAAAAAAAATGTGGTAGAGTGGTGTTATTAAAATTTGTGCAATAGCAATAATGTTTATTCCCTTTATTATTTAAACTTTACAAAAGATATTTTTGTTATTTAACAGTCCTTATTAAACCATCTGAAGGAAAAATTTTTATGGTTAATTAGTTGGTTTAATAGAAGTAACTAAACTAGAAGTTGATTATCAAAACATTTTGAATTTTTATTTGTGCAAATATAAATTTTTCTCTTCTATGGCACAAACAAGAAAATTAATTTCATTTTTTTATTGCAGTTTTTATGAATTTTTATTTATTTAATTTTTCTCTGAACATAATTTATTAATAATCACCAAAATATTTTTTTTTCTGTTCTTATTTATCATTATGCGACTACACATGTAGTAAAATAAAGTTTATTATGATTTTTAATAATCATTAAATCTATTAATAAATCTGCTGTAAAGTTAAAGTAAAAGTTTTCTGACATCTAGCACTAAAACATTCATGCATCAAATGTAAGAGGTATGAAACTTCTTATTTTATGGATGTAAATAAAAATGTATAATGTTTTATTTAAAGAGTAATCCGTGTTTAAAAGTAAAAAAAAAAAACATTCAATTATTATTTAACAAACCTTTTTTTTATATAAATGAAAAAATAACCTTCGAAAACATTTTTAGATTTCATGGAAATAATTTTCAATACACTGCTGAAAAACTTTATTAAAACCTAACAGGCAAAATCTACAGCAAAATTAACAAATAAATTGATGTGAATAAGTAAACAAAAGTATTGTAATTAGCAAAAATAAGTTTTTATTAACAACTTAACAAAACAGAAAAAAATGATCAGTCAGCCTTAAAGTAGCTTTAATTATTGTCTGTAGATGCTCATAAAGGAACTAGTTAATAAGAAAAAGAAAATGATTAAGCGCATGAATTTTGAACACAATTGATTTTAAGATCAACAACTTACCTAGAAAGCTTGAATTTTGGAAAATTATTTTGATAACCTTAGGAAAAAACTTGAATATTTGGAGACCAATGTTTTTATGATGCTTTTTTTTCTTAACTTTGTCATATAAAATATAATTCTAAAGTGTGTTCATTTCATCAGAAAATAATGTATGTTCAATAAAATGTAACATTTTGTTTATTAATTTGAGTGTTTTGCCTTAATACTTTATAATTAATTATTCATTGTAGTAATTAGATGACATAAAATAATGTCATTCATTCATTCCTTTCATTCAACAAAACAAACTTCATCCAAACATTTCAATACAAGATACAAAAACAACAAATCCCTATTTCCTAGTCTCTTCACATTCAAAGATAAGTACACTTTAAAAACACTTACAAACCTCTAACCATAGCTAAGACAATTATCAAAAATATATTTGATTTTCCTACTCAATATACTTAAGACAAGTTTTTCCCCAATTTTGCATTCTTATTTGTAATTCACAGTGTCTCTATTTTATGGAAGATTTATCATCAAATATAAATTTGTGAGTTACATTAAATAAAATACAAACAAAATTCAAAAGTGAACATTAAAAAACAGCTCCTCTTTCTACTAGTAAATAATTCCTCATACAGAGTTGAAAGTTTTACAACAGAAAAGAGTACCTACCTAACACACTTTTTTATTTTACACTATTTGTCTCAGTCTCTTTCTTATGACTATGATAAATGTAAATCTCTATAATTCAATAAGTTCATTTGGTTTCTCTGGAATTAATGTTCACTGTACAGACAATCCCTGCAGCTGCAGGGATGATCACGTGAAGTCTGACCAACAGAATTTTGGACTGATTTTAGTGGAATTTGTGTGCTAATATACTCTTTCATCAATATATTTGCCTCAATGAAGAATCCTACAGAAAACCTTTCACTCTCTGGTAGGCAACCATTGGTTATATATTTATTTATCTCACATAATAGTAACATATATATATAGTAACATATCTCAACAAAATCATCAAAAATTATATAAATATACATATAAAAAAGTTAATAATTTGGTTAACATAAACTAGTAATATGTAAAGTAGAACTACAACAATTAATAAATATGAAGCCATAAAGAAAAGAAAATATAGTTAGTCACCTAATATTAAATCTCCCTCTTTAAAAGGTACTAATGTTGAAATAATTGAACAACGCCTCAGTTCAATATCTGCCCAGTCACCAAAAAAATAAGTTAGTTCATCAAATGCATTTCTTACTTTACTCCACTCTTTTTCAAGAGAGTCTTTTAAAATTACATCAAAATTCTCTTTTGTGATATACAGTAACTCAACATCAGCTGAAAAATAAATATTTTTTATATTTCATGCAACATTATTTTGTATATTTTTGGTAATTACTACCATTGCAGATTAGACAGTAATTGTACTTGTGTCAATATGTAGTTTTTTTTTTTTTTTTTAATTTTATTCCAGACCTAAGCAATAAATCATAATAGCACACCAGCAGTATGCGAATAGGACCACTATAAAAAAATATTCTGTTTTCTTCAAATTCAAGTTGTAAATTTCAAAATCAAGAAAATTTGAACATTATAAATGTTGTTGGGATCTCAGTTGAGATCAAAAAGCTCAAGGACTTGGATGATAAAAGCATAAATTTAAGAAAAGTTATAAAATTTATTAAATTTTTTTCAATCTGAGAATTTTCTTAAAATGTTATTTTTTTTCTATTGCTGATATGTTAGAAATTTAATTAAAAACCTTTTTACTTGATACACCTATAATTTTTTTTTTTTTAATCAAGAATGGCTAGAAAATATGTATACTTTCATATAAATCTAATTATTTATTTTAAAATTCTCAAGACTACTTTGCTTTTTGTTTTTGAAAACAAGTTTTTTTTATTTTTAATAATTTAAAATTATTTAAATGATTGATTATTATTATTTTTAAAACCTAAGCATTTTAAGTAAAATTTTCAATAGTATTAATTTTTTTTCTCATTGATCCATCAGAAAATTTAAATTAGTAGAGCTCGTATAATCTTCAACAGAGTTGAAATATTTATGATGACGAAAAGATTATAACATTAAACATAATATTACAGGAGCTGTCTACCCTTACAACAATTTAAATTTTTTTCCCTGCAAGCCATCCACATTATTAGTTCAATTCTTTGTTGAAATCAAAATGCAGAACACCAGACTAATAAAATTAGAACCCATCAGAAAACTTAACTACACCAGAGATTTTTTTTTAATTTTGGATATCTTACATTCCAGCAGTAAGATGCCTGTTGGTTTTGTTAAACTGTTAATACAAGTATACCCAATAACCTACATAGACAATGTATTCCCACCTGTATGAATATTTTAAAAAGAAGATTAAATTTCTAAATGGTTCCTAAAGATATCATGCTTGTTTAGAAGTTTGATCACAAGTTTAAGAATTATTTTAGTTGAAAAAGAATTCTAGTAAGATCTTTAATGGATTTTCAATGAAAGTCTTGTAAGTTTAACAGAGTTGGGTTCAACATCATTAATAATTTATTCTGAAACCTTTTGTTTAACTCCAGTTTTAGCTGGTGTTAACCGAACTTCAAAAACTGCCACAGATCCTTTAAACAGTATCCATTAACGGTAGCAAACTTTCTTCTCCCTCAACACCTAAGAATTTGCTCTGAGGGTTGAGGGATCTGATTCGTATTCTGTTGAGGAATGAGAAAACCTTTTTGAAATTTGGAAACGGTTAGCTGGCATTCAAACTGGCTAACTGGGCTAGTGTATAATTATTAGCATGGTGACTTCTAGATCTGCTTCTAGATAAAAGATGTCCTTGATGAAATAGATGCGTAACAAGTTAAGTTATAATATTACACTAAACTCCAAACCAGTGAAGAAAAAACTGTTGGGGGCATCAGCTTTTATGTCCCACTTTTATTCAATAGTATGATAAGGCATTTATCAATATATTTCATTCTGGAGATAAGTACTTATATGCACAACTAAGAATAGCAAGAATTTCAGTTTGAGTAATTAGTGTACATCCATTGGCTGAACATCATGAGAATAATCAGAGTGAAATCAAATCATTCCTAGGTTTATTGGTTATGAATCTTTAATAACTTGATTGTGATTCTGAAGGGACAAACTAACAAAATATTCTATATTATATAGTTGGATTCAATGACATTATTGTAAATGTCAACAACCACCTTATTTCAGAAAGTATTATGAGCTTCCACACAGTAATTATTTCTCCAATTGCCTGCACAGAAGTTTCTCCAAGTAAAAGATTTCCTAAAATTCTGACAGTGTTTCCACGATACCAGTGCTTCAGTAAGCATAATATTATTAAGATATTAAGCCATGAAACACAAACAGTGAGTGTACACTTATCTTCCAGCTAACATAATGCTTTAAATCAGAGGGTATAAGATTTACCCAATTAATGTAAAAAACAATTTAGTGTAATCTATTCTGCTTAATAACTAAAAATAATAAATTTTGTAGTATTTAATAAAAACAAATATAAATATCATTTAATATAATTATACTTGTATTAATGTCTAATATCATTAAAAAATCATTAATAAGCAAACATCATTCAAGGAAGATGCAGTTGCTCTTTTAAAATGAATATGTAAATAAGCATAGCTGAAAATCTCTAGAAGGTTCTCTAAGAAAGATGTTAGTATAAATAGTCTCTGCAGGACTGTATAGTATATTTTAAAGTAAATCAAATTTGTTCAACATGATAAAATGTAATTACATTTAAACATTATTAAATGATCCACCTTCAGAATGCTGGAATATTTTCTGATGCAAGACATTTCAAAGGTAATTTAAAAGTACCTTCTTCACTAAAGTTACTAGTAGTACCAACACTGCTGCTAGCACTCAACTTTTAGTATGTAATCTAAAAATATATATTGTATCTATTTTTTATTCAGTTAATATATTTTTCTTGTCAAATTTAAGTTGTTTAACAGAATTGAAATCTTTTTTTTAATATGTGCTATATATAATATATGCATTTTGTGATTGTCTGTATGTGTTCTGTTTCTATGATGAATTTAATTCTGTTGCAAGTGGTCTGTTTGTATTTCCTATATCTGTAGGTGAATTTGAATTTAATCTGTCCAACATATTATTTAGTACAATCATTGCAGTTTAATGTATTTAGTCCTATTTATATACTGTTTACCAGTATGTATTAAATCAATATTATGTATGACCATGTATATCTTGTTTTTTTTTATTTTGAAAGTCACATTATTTCTCAGTGAATCATTTATAAATTTACAGAAATCTAAATATTATAAAAATATACTACTTTCTCTTTTCCTCATTTATAGATGCTGAAAAGCATTTTTAAACTACCTAGAGCATGTCAGACAGCCACTAAAAAAAAATTAATTATTGACTGTTATATACTGCAATCACTATACTGCATTATAAAGTTAGAAAAAAAATGAGTACTATCACACTTCAAGTTACATCCAGTAACCACAAAAAAGCATAATCATAGAAAATTAAAATTTAATTTTAATTATATACATTTTTTATCATTCTGTTTTCTATGAATCTTCAATAGAATTTCAGTTTTGAAATACCGTTAAAAATTTACAATTGCAACCTTTGTTTGGCTGATATATTTAGATATCAAGGTTAGGTTATTTTTATCCTACCATTGTGTTTTAGAATTTTATTTTTCTTATCTTCTTATTTTACTGTATTCTGTAAACATTAGAAGTTGTTATTCTGTAATCTTTTCAGTCATATAAATTACCTAATTCAAAATAAGCATAAAAAAGAACTGAATCTGGTTTTAAAACTAAATCTGATAAAAACTGATTTTTCTTTCACAATTAACTTATTCAGCAAAAATCTTTTTAAAGCTGAACCCAAAATACATTTGATTTTGTATTACTTAACCCAAAATACTTTCTAATATTTTGTATTGACATAATATTTTGCAGGGATAGTTTTCTGATAATTTTAGTGTTCTAATTATTTTTCAGGAACATAATTCCATAGAAAACATAGAATAGTAAAATATATTAACAATAATATTTATTAAACGTTATTATATAACTTTCTTAATAATTAGGTATATATAGTAAGTTATTTATAATAACATATACTAACATTAATTTTTAGGAACAAAGTTCATAAAGAACATTAACTTATACATACTAATTACATTTTAATACATACTTGTTGAAGTAACTGTTGACATTCGTACATCATTGAAAAGGATTGCAACTTCTCCAAAAAAATCACCTGGGCCCAATTTTTTCACAGTTTCAGAAGTACGGACTAATGTTATTGGATTAGTTGTTTCTATTTCAACATTAAGATGACCATGAACAATATAATAAAGACATGACGAATTATTAACCATATGGCCTTGTCTTAATATAACTCTACCAGCATTGTAACAGGTTATCATGGTATTTGCAATTAACTTCTCATATTCACTCTACACTCAAAATTTAATATTAACTTAATTTTTAAAATAATATACTATTTATTTATAATAAATAATTATATACTGGTAAAAAAATTAATACCAGAGTTAAACCAGTAATAATTTTTTAAAAAGATAATATTTTAACAATTGAAAAAGCCTATACTTTTATTTATTATTTCATGTAGCACTAACCAAAACAAGAATATTGTGTATATTTTTGTATACACAATATTTATATCACTATTTAAACATAATTTAAATATTTAAACTTTATTTATTTTTATTTAAATCTTTGAATCTCTTTTTAGAATATGAAATTGAAAATTTCTCAACAATTACAAAGTAAAACAATCCTAGAAGTTATGGATTTAACAAAACTGTTCATGGGGTTTTATATATATATGCATACAATACTGGGTTGATACAGCACAGTAGGCAATTATTGAATGCTTTTAAATGAATGTCTATTATATTTACCACTTCCTTTCTCTTCAATCATCAGCCCATTTTTATGAATGGCTGGATTTTAAAATTGTTGTACAAGGTTTTAGTACGTCTAGAAGAAGTTTCAATATAATATCTAAGAAGACGGTGGTTGTTTCTTTTCAGGGAACTACCATCCCTATCAATCAATAGAATCTGCTAAATATGAAATTTAATCTTAGTTAAGCAAATTGATAGGAGTGAGTAAAATAAGTTAATAAATTATTTAAAATTTTGTTTTAAAATTATTTTAATTTAAAAAATATTATGCTGACTACAGTTGAATGTAATTTATGTAAATTTTCATTTAATAGAATGTAATAAGTCAATTCAATACAAAACAATATCAAGTATAGAAATGGCAGATAAAAGAATAAATCTGCTGAATGGAATAACTAATTGAATTTTTTTTTCTTTGTTTATATGGTATAGCTGTCAAGCAGAATGATACAAATTTAAAAAGTTTTCAAAATATGAGTTTGATAAGTGATAAGAAAAGAATCAATCATCACATCACAGTGGACATTAAATCAAGTCCGATTATTGCAACAAAGACTAGGAGTTGAAATTTTATATAAAACTATACTTCTAAATTCTAGGTACTGTATTTTAAAACATTTATGTAAATATACATTTTACTAAAACATATATTTTTTATAAATTTTTGTAAGCTTATTTCTAATTTCATTTATTGCATAGAGTAAATATAGATCACTATTGGCTAAAATTTAATAGACTAAATGTAAAACATATTTTATTATTTTTAGAAATGTAAAAACCTTCACATATCGGTTATAAAAATATAAATTTTCAAGAAGTTCCGTAAGTTGTTCTTTTTCTTCTGATGTTCGATATTCTGGATTTTTTAACAATATTCTCTTAGCCTGTAATGAAAATTTTATTTGAGTACACAGTAGCGAGGCAAATTAATCCAAAACACAGGAAATTTTTCATTTATTTCTATGTTAAGGCTACACTGCTTAAACACATCATTTCTTTAAGTTGTCTGTGTAATGTGAGATTGTTTTTGGTTATTTAGCAATTTTCATGTTATAGTGTTTTGTGAAAGTTCATTTCATTTTTTATTACGAAATCATATTTTCATCATTTTTTTTCTGTGCGTCTTGAATAACAATAGAAAACTCCAAGAAAGCTTTCAAAAATTTGTCCCTTTTTTTCAGCATGCCAGTTATGACACAGCAACATATAGCTTCTGAGTGTGGTAGACTGGGGATAGTGAATGCTATTTTAAAACAATTTAAAGAAAATGGTTCCTCTTTACTTAAAAGGAAAGCAAATGTGGCCATAAAAGAAACACTACCCTAACACAGGATATTGTTTATTAGTGAGAAAAATAAAGTTAAATGGACCTAAGTATTATCAGCCAGTGAAACAGAACTACATGTGACAATTGTTACAATGCAGACTTCTTGCAGCTGAATCGAAAGCTTGTCACCAGCTAAAACGCTTCTAACACCAGCAATGCAGGTAAAAGGTTCTTGTAGGCCAAAGCACATGCTAACTGGACTAAAGAAGATTGGAAAAATGTTGTTTTCCAATGAGTCACATTTTAGAGGCTTTCCAAAGTAAAAAGAGCATCAAATGAAAATACATCACCAGCTCTCATACCTAACAATCAGTTAAGCATCTCCAGAAAAAAAAGTTTTAGAGTTTTTTCACATTTGTAGGGTCTTATTCATTACTTCTAGTAGATGGTATTTTGAAAAGTGTTTGATATATCAAGATTCTGAAGGGTTATTGACACAATTTCAGAACAAATTCTCACAATGCAACGGAGTGTTCCAAAAAGATTTGGTACCCCAAAAATATACTATACTGCAAAAAAAATGAAAAATCTTTTTAAAAATGAAACATTAAAATCCTCCTTGACCAGACCCCCAAAAAAAAAATCCTACAAAAAAAACAATTTACCACAAAAATTGACCTCATTAAAAAGCGATAATATTGATACAATTTCAAAATGAAATTAAAAAAAATGTTACTCCTTCTTAATCAATATCAAATTATGTACATGAAATGATTAAGAATAAAGGAGGGCATATTAATTATTAGATATTCACAAATTGTACGATCATACAAACTGTATGATTTTATTCTAAATAAAATTATTTATTAAATAAAATCTGTGTTTGGATTAATTTTCACACTACTATAATTATTAATAAATAAGAAATTAAAAACTTACATAAGAAAAAATGTAAAGTAATTTTTATAACAGATTGCCATAAAAATATGTTATTACATAAATAAAAAAAATTGTATGTACAAAAAATTTAATTTAGTCTCTGGCATTTAAACGACTCTTCCAAAATATTTTATAACTATTCAGTGATCCATTATAATCAAATCTATCTATAATCCTTGGACTTTGGTTTATCTATAAACCCAATAGCTATTATTCCAGCTTATTCATATAATATCTTCCCTTGCAATATATATCATACTAAAGTTTCTTTGAATTAAGGATTATATGACTGTAGACTATAGCTACTTCCACTTCTTTCTCTACAAATGACCATATTAGTCAGTCATAATATTTAGTTTTTCAATTTAAAGTTCAATGAAAAATCTTTGACATTTGTAATGCATTACCCTCAGTTGTTATACATGTGCAGTGTTTTGGAACTGAAATTCCCAAACTAATAAGCAATCGTCACTTCGTAACTCAAACTCATTCTACTAATAATGTTATTATTAGGAGAATGAGTTAATATTAGAATTAATATTAGAAAGAACATTAGAAAACGAAAGTAATGAAATGTAGTAGAAATAATGTAGACGGATCACTGAATATAAAAATAGGAACAGAAAAGATTACTGAGGTAGAAGAATTTTGTTATTTGGGAAGTAGAGTTACTAAAGATGGACGAAGCAGGAGCGATATAAAATGCCAAATAGCACAAGCAAAACGAGCTTTCAGTCAGAAATATAATTTGCTTACATCAAAAATTAATTTAAACATCAGGAA
>JAAAKQ030301787.1:0-10155 GCA_010016005.3 Zanna intricata
TTTATCTTTACTAGGATTTAAACTTTAGAACTCTTGACTTCAAAATCAGCTGATTTGCGATGTCGCGGGTCAAAAGTTATTAAGCTTCAAACACACCAACGCACGTACATACTTTCATACGTACGTACGAATATTACTCCCCTTAATTATCTTTATTCTTTGGGGGTCTCTGAGTCTTGAAACGTCGAGAAATTCAACAAAAAACCAATTTCCCATTTTTTGACTGATTATCATCTTCTTTTAGCATAGTTCTAGATCTATTATGCGAGAAAAGTAAATTATTCTGTTTATGAGTTTCAAATCATATCTGGATTTGTTTTACTATCACTGACTGCTATTTCTTTAGTTCTTGTCTTAAAAGAACGACCAGTTTTACCATATTTCCTTTTTTCTACAATCAAGTATTTCATACTCATATAGGATATACTTTATATACGTCACATACTGAGTGTTCTGGGATGTATTCGCTGAACTTCAGGAACTGATTCAGGACATCATCAAAATGAGCATAAAAGTTCATATCGACATAAGTCCCATTTACTTTAGAACTGTACTTGTTTATTTTTATTTGCTTTCCTTCTGGATGCCATTTTCTGATTTAAAAGAAAAAACAACTATTTCTTAGGTACAAGTAAACCTACTTTAATTAAATTTGGCAAATCTGAGACTAGTGTCTTGTTCTACAAAGTAAAAAATTTTGAAAACGTCACCTTCAAAAATTTCCAAATCACGGCAATCTTAATTTTTAAACTTTGCAAATGTTTCTTTGATCATTTTTTCACTTTACAAAATGTATTAAGCATTTTTTTTTTTTTTTTTAAAAATGACACCTGACACCTCATTTGTAAAAATCCGTTGATAAACAGTCAAGTTACTGCAGACAATTAACCCGGCAGTACAGTTGCACACTAAGACAAGGTGATAATTTTTATTATTATTATTATTAATTTATTTACTATTATTATTTATTTTAATTAATAATTTTTATTACGTTTAGTAGAGGAAATACAAGCAGGCAAAAAATCATCAGCGCGCATTACGTTGCGCAAGCGTATTGCCGGGTTAATTGTCTGCATGGCTCAATTATTTGTCGACAGATTTTTACAAGTGTGGTGTCATTTTGTTAAAAATAAAATACTAAATAAATTTTATAATAAGTAAAAATTTGATCAAATAAATAATTACGAGAATAATGAAAATTAAAAAAATTAACATGGCTGCCATTCTGACATTTTTGAAGGTAACGTTTTCAAACTTTTTTTTTTTTGTAGAACAAGCCACAAGTCTTATATTTGCTAAATTTAATTAAAGTAGGTTTACCCGTTCCTCAGATATAACATTTTTGTTGAATATAATAAAATCTCATCTACAAGAAAAACAAAGAAAAATAGAACTTACGTCGATATGAACTTCTTTCTCATTTTGGCGTCCTGAATCAGTTCCTGAAGTTCGGCAACTACGTCCTACAACATTGCATATTAGCTGTTGACGAAATATCTCGACAATAGATATTTGAACTCGTATGAATGTTAATGATTACGATAAATTTGATACAATTTGTACTTATGAAGATTGATATTTTTACCAGTTTTAGTGAATCAGCTTCATTGTGATTGAATTAAACCAGTTTTATTTCTTTTAGTCAAGAGTTACCGAGTGTACAAAAAATCGATTTGACTTTATTTTACGGAAGTTATAGCTTACAAATTGTTTCTTATACTCACATTTAACGTTTTTTACACCTTGCGAAAATATGACCTAAAATAGAACAATTAACTCTTTGATCGATCAAAAAAATGCAGTTAGGGAAGTGAAAGGTAGGTTTTTGACAGAAGATATTTAATAAGCCATTAGAAAATCATGAATTATTACTTTTTATTAGAGTAATGGCTGGCTATACATTAATTCTGATGGTCATAAAATCAATTTCAGAACATAATCTTCCCAATCTAGTATATAAAAAACAAAATATGTATTATTCAGTTATCAGTACAATATAAAGTACACAGTAAGGCACAATTGTACGCATAAGTTTGTCTAAACGGTTTAAAAGAATTAACTGAAGTAACAGTAACAGTTTCTAGAAGTTGCTTTCACAATTTCACAATACGCACACAAAATTACGTTTACATTGATCTATCATTTTCGGAAATAACATGTGTGTCTAACAGTAAAACGTTTAAATCTGGTGTGGCTATGACTTTAGCAGAGAGAAAATACATATTAATCTTTTCGGATTTTCATATTTTCTTCTGCACGTCATACTCTTCAATCAGTCTACTTTATAAGTTTGATAGTTTGAATACTAGAAAGTTTACAGTTTATAACTTTAGATTAACAACTTAATTTATTGGAAATAATTTAACATAACCAAGTCATATTTTTATATCTAACATAAAATTTAAATCTTTAAATTAACAAATTAAAATAATTTGTTAAAATGTTTATTCAACTCTTAATCACTACTATCGAGAAAATCTTTATACAGTTCGCTAACTTTTAAAAAGTTTGAGAACGGTTTTGTTACGTAAAAAAAGTTGTAAAAGTTAATACTAACAAAAATAAAAGTTGTTTTTATATAAATCGTTTTAAAGATATTGGCTTTGACACTGGACATTTGACAACTGTTAGAAAAACTATATGAAGAGAACAAATAGAATAAGAAGTTTTATTGCTTAACGCTTCTTGTGTTCAGTATTATATTGCAAACCACCTACTTCGTTTCTTTCTTTAACCATTTATTTTAGAAAAGTTGTTAAATATAAGATATACTTTTAAAGTATAAAGTACTTCTAAAAAAAAACTTATCGTTTTATTGTTACCTAATATGTTTATACGTAGAATAAATAAATAAATAATCTACCATTAAAAAACCGAAATATTTTTGTATTATTCTTAATATTATAGTAATATCTATAATAAATAACATAAGTCAAATAATCCACATTATATATATTTCGATATGTTTATTGTTTTCCTGGCGAATATAGCTTTTGAACTATGGTAATCTGATAATAATCTCAAAAATATGGCATCGGATTTTTTGAAAATCTTTTCATTTTAGGATCCAGCTAGTTCATATAGATTAAAAAAAATTCATGTACGTAAACCCATGTACCGAACCTGTTTTCCTCAAATTTGTCTCTAGTATTTTTATTCATGTGGCATTGATCATATTACTTCTTTTTTTTTTTAAATTAATTTTAAGGGAATGTGGGATATCGCGAAAAAACCTTTTACGATTTATCTTCAGAGACATTTTAAAGAAATTTTTCTTGAAAGAAATCTGTTAAACCCATATAAGTAATCAATAAAAACATTTTTCAAAATATCAACCTCCAATTCTTAAAATTGAAGTAGATGTTATTTTGTTATTTTACTCTATCTGCTTTCAGTTTAAATATTTTTCAAAGATTTTTACTTGCTTTACTTCAACTTACAATGATTTTTTTTTCATGTTTGTCCTCAAATCTTGCATCCTTAATTTAACATCTTTCCTGAAAATGCTGACTGATGAAATTTTGCACGATTACTAAGGTCGGGTCCAATACAATATTCCACCATTACTTTTGCAAAAATCCTCCCGTACGGGAGTAAATTAAGATGGAAATTAATAACGCAATTAAATAATGCAATTATTTATTATTTAATCCATCTCAAAGGACAACTAAATCACCCTGCTTTTGACTCTGTCCTTGCGAATCCTAATTTAGGAAGGTATGAGAACCATCCACGCTGTACTGCATCTGTAAGTGTCGTGTACCCGTCGTCTACTGCACCGTATAAATGTCGGCATCCTTTTTAATTTTCTAAGGTATCCGTGCTCATATCCTCCGTGGGGAATCAGCCTTCTAAATTTTATGTTTTACCTTACGATTTGCAATAAAGAATCAACACCATCTGTTGTCTTCCAGCAAAGTTTTCATTATATTATGTCCAAGAAAAACCCAGTCGCAATAGTATACACTGAAGGAACGAAACACAAACGCGTCTGTTGTTAATGATAGATCTTATATGTTTGGTCTACCTGGTATCAGGATACCTGGTCTAGCTGGTATAAATAAGGCTCTGAATATCATTATATTCCAAGTATCGAAATAACATTATTTGCAGTGACTCGTGCAGTGCTCTACAAGCCATATTGCTCTACTTTTATTCTAGACATCCTATCGTCATCGAAATCTACAACGCAATCTCTGACTTAAATCACCGCAACCTGCTGGATCCCTAGCCGCGTAGGGATTCCGGGTAATGAACGTACAGGTTTCGCTGCTAAAGACGCATGAAGTCAACTTCTCTTCACTACCCATGTTGCTACAACCAATTTTATTAATCACTTATAACTCACTCTTCTTGCAAAGAGGCAAGCTGACTGGACGGCTACAATCAATAATAAACTCCACATATTAAACATTCTGTGAGGAAGTAGTCCTCTGACAATTGCGAATAGGACATACGAAAGCTACTCACGGGTATCTGATGTCAGCAGTAAACGCACCAGTATGCATACAATGCAACTGCCATTTGACTGTTCGTCACATCCTTGTGGATTGCGTTCTTTATGCGGCCTTTCGTCGTAAGTTTTAACTACTGGGAACCATTCGCCAAATTCTGGGAAATAATGAAGAATTTTTAAACCGGGTGTTGTTACGAAGTATTAATATTTTACACAAAATCTTAAATTGTGATTTATATTTTTTCTAGTGCTGAAGAACTATTTTAACGTGTTTGTTTCGTTTTTATTTAATAGTTATAATTTTTTTATTCTATCCGAGAAGGGATCTTTTACACCCCTGTCGGACTAATTTTTCTACATAATATTAGTTTTAAGGGTTTTAGTGATATTTTATCGATGTTATTAATTGTTTTAGTTTTAATATTTTATTTTTTAAGCTAAGTTTAGGTTTTATGTTAATTTAATAGTCCTTGCGTTATCCGAGTTGGAGCTCTTTACACCCTTCTTGGACTTTATTAGTTTTTTAAAATTATTTTTAGTTAAATTCTAGTTTTTTAGTTTTACTCTTATTTTTAATTTCAGTATTAAGTCTGTGATATTAGTTTTAGTTACGGAGTTATAGACAAATGAAATTTTAATTAATGAAATATTTGGATCTTACTAGGGGAAGGCACATCGGTTAGAATCAATTTAATCTTTTTTATTATCCTCTGGTTGTAAAAGAATTTTTAAAATAAAAAATAATTCAATAATAACCATAAAAAAAAAAAAGAAATATCATTTTGTCTTTTTATCATGACAAAGAAGTCATGTAGTGTCTACATCAGATTTTTTTTTAATTTTCATAAAATTTGTTAGTATGTGTATACTTTACATTTTATTTAATTATGTATTTTTCGTCATTATCAATGCTTTCCTATAATTCTGTAGATTTGTTTAATAGTTTCCTTCTACTTTTATTACGTCTGTTCCGGTATTTTATATTATCGAAACACTAATTTATTAATCATCTTCATCGTCTTCCTTTCTTATTCATTTCCTCCAATCATTATTCTTTAAAAGTTGAAATTCATTAAATGTCTTTTCTTATAACATGCCTGATGCTTGTTATAAATTTATGTGTATATGTAATAAATTATATTTCATGTCCTTTTGTTAAGTTTTTTGTATCTTCCCTATTCATATTTATTCCTTATCTGAAAAGTGTTGTATCTGAAGTAGAATAGTCTTCCAATTGTCCTTGTCATTTTTTTTTATCTGAAGAGCTATAACAAACAGTAGAAACTTATCCCAAGATAATCCTTCCCACTATTAACTGGGATTTTTTTCACTCGTTATATTGAAAAGCGATTATCTTACCGGAATTTACCCAACTGTAAATTCCGTTGTAAAACATTTCACAATCAAATAAAAGGTTGTACTTCTGCAAAAATTAAACACATCATTCATAACAATTTAAAATTATTTTCCAGGAACCCTATTCTATTTCATAAAAATATTTCATTGTTTTTTATTTTGAAATTTCACTGTTTAAATCAAAAACAGATGTACCTGAATCTTCTATTAATTTTATCAAGCTTTCAACGTATTCCAGATTTTTAAATCTTCATTCATGGAACAAATAACGATAATATTTGTTCCATAATATTATTCTAAATTTAACTTTTAATTTTATCTAAACATTAATATTTAAAGTATTTTCTATAAAGGAGATATGTCACAATTAATGTCTACTTCTGCTTATTTTATCACATTAATTGTATTTTTTAACAAATTATGTAGGCTGCATGAAGGAGAAGTCTCCACATTAATTTTATAATTTATCAATTGATACTGACACACAGGTCGATGCGATGCTGACATGAATAAGTGATGATTGATTACGGGTTATTGAAAATTTTTTTTTCTTTTTCCAAATATAACACCCATCCCCTTTTTAAAACAGTTATTTAAATATATATGTATATCCCGATAAGTATTAAATTCAAAGAATAAGATAATATATTTATTTTAATTTTTTTTTTTTTTGTGTGAACTTAGAAGAACTTTCTTCATTTACATAGATAAAATTCAACATCTTAAGCAGTAATAAAAACAATAATAAATTTTGGACTGCTTTTACTAGTTAGCAGATAGCTAATTGAATGCGATTACCTTATAGTGTTCAGTTCTGTTCATCGGTTTTTGGAACCATGCCAATTTGTAGTCAATGTAGTTGTCGTACGGACTTTAATTGACTGTTAAATGTGCATTACTATGTTTAGATACGGTTTATCACTGTTATTACTGTAACTGTTTTAAATGGTTCTGTTAATTACGTAAGTAACAACTTATTATTAAATGTCTTTATTATATTTTCACTTTGTTTTTTCTTTATTTTTATGGTAAAATTAACATAATTTTACAATTTTAAGGCATTATTAATTTGTATAACTATTAAAATTTTCTTTACAGATATATTAAAACAAAAAAAAAATTACTAATACTTTACTTATATTCAATTTAATTTATAAATAAATATAATAATATATTTATAAATAAATATTCATTTATTTATTTATCCAATTCATATTTCTAGAACTAATTTGTTCAGTACAAACGACAGTTCTCTGGTAAAATTCATTACATCAGTTTTTGTTTTTCAGGAAAAATTTCTTTTCATATGTCGAAAAGTTCATAAATGAAACATCTTCATGTGTTTTTGAAACAGTTTTAAATAGAACATAACACAAACTTAAATCTTTATTATAAATTTCTTAACTAATAACTTTAGTAATGAAATAATAATTAAATTTTAAAAGAGGGAAATACGTGTAATGTATACTTACTGTGTACTCTTACATTATATAACAGATGTGTAAATCTTCTGAAAATATCTGAAGTTACATCAGCCAGACGCTCAGTCACGTCTTTTCGACGTGTGCCTCACCGATCAAACTAACAATTCGTTCTACGTGTAGTTACGTTTTCTTCCAACAATATTTTATACAATTTTTTGTAAGTATTTCTATTTAAAAAATTACTTATCATTTGTATTTTATTCCGATAGTATTATTCTGGAACATGTAATAATATGTGTATTTCCTGCTTTTCTGGAAGACAGTTGTATTACAGTAGTATATTTGAAATAGAATACGCTCTAAGTCTTGTGTTTTTATCGGTGAGTTTGAAGTTTAATAATAGATTTTACAATATGAAAAAATAAGGGCAGTTTTATTGAATTCTACACTTTTTTCAATTAATGTGTGAAATTTCATAGTAATAATTAAATTTATTTTTTCAAAACTAAAGAAAACGATAAAAGTACATTTTTTAAAAATGTATAATTTAGTTTTTAACGTGATAAACTGATTCTGAAAATACGCCTATTATTTTTTTTTTTTAGTGCTGTCACACAATTTAGATGATTTTTTCCACAATGATGTTCCAGTTAATGATTGTTTTTCATTTAAAAGCTCTTTCAGTCAGGTTTGCTTAAAATTATAAGAATTGTTATTTTTTTAAATTTAAAAATAATTTATGTACATTTGATAAACCGAGTAAAAAATGTTATAACGATAAAAAAAAAAATAGCAGACGAAGTGATATTAGTAAATAAACATGAAATCCGGAAGTGCCGGGTTCGAATTCAGTGAGGCATAGATTTCTTTATAAGTTAAAAAATGTCCATTTCATATTCCCACGACACAAGCTTTGAACTTATATTATAAATAATATAATTACAATGAAACAGTGTAACAATGTGTAATAACTTAGGCAATAAAATGATAGCCAGCGCATGATCTTATGAGCATCACTTAATTAGAAGCTCGGTTGATAAATGTTGCATATATATGCGTAGCATGGAAGTGAAAAGAGCTATTGGAATGAAATAAAAAATGAGTAAAAGTAAGTTTCCTTATCTACAAAATGTAGTATTTATTTTTCAATATAATTCCCGTTTACACTGACAAACTTTTCCCCTATGTGTGACAAGTTTTTGCATTCCGTCACTGAAAAAGTTTTGGCCTTTCTCGGATTCAAGTGGTCACAGCTTCCTCCTCATTGTCGGTTATGTAATAGTGCGATGTGTGAGGCCGTGCGTTTTCAAGTTGCAAGATTAGTCAAGGTGGTCTTTCGAACGCGACATACTCGTTCTCTGAGGTGTCTTAACGCCTCAATGTATCGTTTGGAGTTCACAGTCGTCTCATATTCCAGATACTCAATCACGTAAGCGTGTTTGGTATCCAAAAACACCTTCAAAAGAAGTTGCTTCGCCAAGGCTTGAGTTTTGAATTTTTAGGTTTTTGTGATTCGTAATATCTCTATTCCATGCTTTCCCTTCTTTCTTTCGGGACGTAAAGCTGTACTCAATTCTCATCCCCGGTCATTATATTAAAAGGAAGTCATTTCCTTCGGCACGATAGCGCTATAAAATTTCTTTGCAACATTTGAGACGACGCTGCTTGTGTTCGACTGTCAGTTTTCGCGATACCCATCGTGCACAGATTTTACGGTAATCCAATTGCTAAATAATATGACTTACTCGTTCTTTAGATGTGCCTAACTGAATAGCGATGCGTTTCTGGGTGATTCGCCGGTTTTTTTTAATCAAATCGTCCACCTTTTTTCAATGTTTCACGTTAGTTACAGAAACTGGTCGTCCGCTGCGAGGTGCGTCCTCAATTGTCGCTTTAACGATAATTAAGTAGCATCTAGTTAATTGTGTAATTTATTTATTTAAATTTGAATAGATTTGTTTTCATCGTAGTTTATCGTTTGGGTTCAGTAACAATTGGCATAACAATCTTAACCGTATTACAAAAAAATTTAAAAAATAAAGAGAAATTAAGTTGAAGTACTAAAACCTTTCTAATATCAAATTCGTCGTTTTCTAGTCTATTACGTTATGTAATTGTTTAGGAAGTAAAAATAATTCCTTACCCGTGAAAAAATTTACCACTACTTATCTAAAAAACAAAGAAAGTACTAACCGAATTTTTGTTGTTGAAATATTTATAGAATTTAGCCGGAATTTATTTAAAAATAAAAGGAAGCCTTAATAACTTGAAAGTATACTCAATTTTTATCGTATTTTCAACGTATTTCTACCTTAAATAGTAAAATTAAGTATACTATGAGTTAGTTATTCTCGTACCTATATTATGAGTAAACATATTAGGAAACCATATACAGTAAATGCCATTTATATAGACCTCCAAGATACCGACGATTTTAGGTAACCGATGTTTACAGTACCGATGTTTAAGTAGCTTAATGGTACTACTCTGATATGCTATCTACACGGGTATTGTAATACAATAATAATATAATACCATATAATACATTTTTCTTTGTCTTTAGTCATTTGACTGGTTTGATGGAGCTCTCCAAAATTCCCTATCTAGAGCTAGTCGTTTCATTTCGGTATACCTCTTACATCCTACATCCCTAGCAATTTGTTTTACATATTCCAATCGTTGCCTGTCTCCACAAAATTTTTCCCATCTACCTGTTCCTCCAATATCAAAGCGACTATTCCAGAATATGTGGCCTATTAATGCTTCTTTTTTTTCACCGATTTGCTGCAAAACCTCTTCATTTGTCACTTTATCCGCCTATCTGATTTTTAACATTCTCCTGTAACACCACCTTTCAAAAGCTTCTAATCTTTTCTTCTCAGGTACTCCGATCGTCCAAGTTTCACTTCCATATAAAGC
>JAAAKQ030301842.1:0-19646 GCA_010016005.3 Zanna intricata
AGATAAAGAGGTACGTTAAACGAAGACTAAAATTATACTTTATTTATTTTGTAGCTGTATTCTTTGTATTATTCTATGAAGATAGTAGTAGTAAATAATATTAAGAAAGATAATTTTTTTCGTGGGTGATTGTAACCAATGATTTGAACTAAAAACCTATTCTGTGAGTCATTTGTTAAACCAAACTAATGGGTTTTACATACATTTTATACAGTGTAATGACCACATTTAAAAACGGTTATGAATATATTTCATAATGATTGATTACTCTAAGACAAGGATGAAGCTTCTGCCAGGATGTACTCAATAGATCTTTTATCATTATTGGTACAGCAGCCTGATAATATAGTAATATATACTATCATGACGGACAACCTATTATAACAATTTAATTTCTACTTATAATAAGAAATAATTAATATTGAACTTGCGTTAGTGTTTGTATTTGTTTTAGTCCATGTGGTTGATGAGATTTTCAACTTCGGTAAATGAAACCATATGTACAAATGTGAGATTAATATTTCTGTATGTTATTAGAAGAAATGAATAATTTCCTACGAATTGAAAATTTCCACTGGTTAAAATAACTTTCATATAAAAATAACCTTTGATAAAACAAAATAACTTAATAATAATAACAACCATAGTTAAAGAATTATAGAATTATCGTTAATAAATTTAATAAACTGGATCGGAACTTAAATATTTAAATACTTAAAAATTTAAACATAAGATGATTGTTGAGATTAAATAATGTACTGTAATGAACAAATTCGCACAATAAATTTTATTTAAAAAAACTTAAAATGGTGAAATTTTTCTTAGTTTACGCTACCATGTGGTAGCTACAAATGACTGATTAAAACACTCTTCAGTAATATATATAATATATAAAGAATGATTCAAGAGGTAAGGAAAATTCTTTTAAACTAATTCTAGAGCTTGAAATAAGAAAAAGTTCAAAATTATATATGCTGCAATTCATTTAAGGTTAGTATTTTATAGAGTGAAAAAATTCATCTATTAAAGAAACTCAAATCTGAATGCCCTTAATCTTTAAAATGATAGAGTTACGGAAGAGATTGCTTAATACTGTACCGGATTGTAGCTCTCCTACTGATTCAATTTGTTTAATTAGCATCTAGGTTGGTGGAATATAAGTTATTTGTTGTGATATTAAGGAAGTTATTTCATAAAAACTGGATGTTGAGATATGACAGTAAAACCTCATTTATATATTGTCCGTTTCGCCTACAGTTATAATTCTTTACACAAGCAAATTTTAGGATAATAAATTAACTGTTGGATAATAAATTAATAAATATTTTTATTTAATTAAAATTATTCTCAGAAAAATGAAGAAGTACTACTTTGAAATAAAGGTATACTAATTTAAATTATGTAGAATTCAGTTATGTTGGAAATAAACTGCTTTTAATTGATATGTGTTGAAGATAATTTTTATTACGTGGATGTTGGGCGTTCCGCAATATAAAGCCAGAAACTCAAAAAGTTTTATTATTAATAAAATCATGTTTTTTTTCCCCTGAGTGCTTCCAAAAATCGATCCAACTAGCAGCATCTTAGTTCTAAGTTTAAATGTATTTTTTTTTTTTTTAATTGCCTTCAACTAAATTCACCAATACTTTTGAATTCATTATTTTTATCTATAGAAAATCAAAAAGAGATCATCATTCCATCATTCATTACTCTATTATTCCACTTCCATTATTACCATCCAGTACCAAAAAAAATTACAGATTTTTGTATGAAACAATTTTAATTACTAGTGTAATTAAGTTATACCTAATTCGTTTTTTCATGTGGAATAATCATTCTGAAAAAGAAAATAATAATAATAATAGTGATTTTTTGCGTGACAATTACTTTTTCTAGTTTATACTTTGTAAAGAGGAGGGGAATAATAATTTTGTTGAATTAAAAAATTTTACTGTCTAAAAGATATGCTAAGTGAAAAATAATTAAATTAATAATACAATTTTCAGATATAAATTGCCAATATAATGTTATTTCACTCAATAAAAATTACACTAAATATTTTTTATTAAAGGAGAGAAACTGTGATTTTACGTTACTTATTCTTTGTTGGTTTGTTTTTGCGATATCTACTTAGTTTCTTTCCCATAATTTCCTTCTAAAAAGAACAGATGATGATAATAATAATACTGTTAGAAGATAATGGAATCTAAGAAAATATTCCTTAATCAAGTAGCTAACAGAAAATAATATTTATAAGTAACGTTATGAAGCTTTCTGTCACTTTTTTTAATATATTCTTGTTACAGAAGTGAAGTTGCGTGTTCAACTCACAATAGTCTCACCACTATTCAAATAATTAAGTAATAACGAAGTCAGTAATAGCTTCAGTGTTAGTACTACGATTTATGGCTTCGTAATTGTTTTCCGATCTAGTCGTGAAAAAGTAAATAATGGGGTTAAACAACGACTACTTTTATTGTTTTGTAATGATGATGTTCAAGGCTGGGAATTATTCTATGAGGAGCATTTTACTGGGCTCAAAAACTGTATAGTACCGGCATCATTGTTCTTACCATTGTTTCATTATATGAGGAAAATAAAAAATAATAATAATAAAATATAAAAATTCTAAAACATCTTCGAGTAAGTAGTAAGTATTTTATGGTGAGCTTAAAATAATAATTATCACCTTTCATACTGTTCTTAAATCATAAATGTAAAGAAATATGTTCAGCTCTAGAAGTAAATAAAAAAATTAAGATTTTAACTATCTAAGTTATATTACAGATAAAAAATTTTAAAAAAAACTTAATAAAAATATAAAAATTATAACCTCTTCCATTTTTTAAATAAAAAATCATACGGCATTATTAACAAATTAAGTATGAGCAGAACTCATTCCTTTTAAACTAAAAAATTAAAATGTAACTATAATCTTAATATTTATTGATAAAAACATGGATTACGAATAATTTTATTCTTGTTTTTAATACACAAACAAGATTTTTTATAAATCAAAGATTCATTAAGTTATTATTAGAGTGCATATGATTAACTTCGTGTAGGTAACTGATTAAATTATCTACGCTACACCTAATGTATCAGCTAGTTAAAATTAAATAGAATTCAATATTAACCACCAATAAATTTTATTTTGTTAATGGAATAAATGAACCTTAGTTTAAGGGTAAATAACTGTTTCCTTGGAGAATTTCATGAAATAAATTTACGACATTGTACTTGTTCAGAAAAAATCTGAAACAATTTATAGCAGTTTGTAATGAAAAAAATCATGATTTTATTGTCACTCTTAATATCTTTAACAGTAAAACATTTTTACAGAAATTATTTGAGTGAAAAGACTGTCAACAAAGATCTAACCACTATATTTTCTCATATTTGTGAACAATAACGGAAAAACCTTAGTCTAGTTCTGGTCTGAACACTTTCGGTTGTGGTACATAATATTTATTTGACAAAATTTATATTATTAAAATTAATTGTATAAAATACAGTTAGAATTTTTAAAAAGTCAATGAAATTTAAAAAAAAAAATTGATACAAATAAACTTCCCAGTTCTATCTCAAATTAATTGTTGTAAAGAAATATTGTGATAAATTTAATATGACACAATATAAGTTCCTCGTACACCTATTAGTGTGCTGAAGTTTTCTGGTGTTTAAAATCACAAAAAAAGTTGCATTTTTGGTGAAAATGGAGGTAATAGTATCACCTCTAAAAGCAGGATACAATAAAACGTGAAAGAAAGATTGTTGCGATAATCTCTGATTCTAATTCAGTTATCCATGCACTTCGTTGATTATTTGAATAATCGTTGATTATTCACTCCCGTATAAGAACACATAGAAACGAGATAACAATTTCTAATTACTAGTGAAACACAAACCATCTTGACAGCGATTCTAAAATTATCCTACACCCTACCATTTCATCAAAAGAAATATTAATAATAAATTTAAACAAGAAAATTTTGGCTATTTGATGGCAAAACGTGTTTGTAAAAGATAGGTTAAGAGAACTCACTTCTTGAACAAGCCAATAAGGAAACCAGAGTATCATTCAGTAAATTATATGTCTTGACTTCCTTCCAGAATAAAAACAAAATTGAAATCCATTCACGTCCAATGTAACGGTATGAATTTAAGAAGTTATAAGAGTCAGCTATATGGGTAAGGTAAAACAATAATGACCACAACAAGATCAAATAACCGAGTATAAAATAAACAGATAAATAGAGAAAATGTTAATCTCTTCTCATTCACCTTATTAAAAATAGTTGTATATTCTTAAAGACAAATTAAAAAAAAAAATTTGAATAGTAATATAATGAAAACAAATATTATTACATAGTGGAGGGTATAACATGTAAATAAAAGTGTCAGTAAAAGCTGTGGAATGTAACTATAAGATGTTGACAAACAAATTTTCCTATGATCAGTAAATCACGATGCAGTAGCAATGTAATCTATACGTGCTTATTACATTAGTTACCCCTCTCTAGAGAATTTATTTAAAATAAATACTTGGTTTATTTTTTCTTAAATAAAACTTCAATTTTTGTTACATGGTTATAAAGATTTTTTTATTAAACCGGAGGAGGGCGTTTAAAAAAGACTAATTACTCGTATTAACCAGTTTACGAAATATGGTTTTTGAATTGTTTTTTGTATGTTACACTGACACTAAGTCAAATTAAAATTTTAAATACTTGAAGAGATATGTTTTAAATTTGATTTTCCTTTGATTTTTTCCAATCAAACTTCGTTATGAAGTAAAATTACATAGTTTAAAGAAAATTGATTGATTTAAAATAGAATATCCCTTGATATTTTTAACGTTTTAATAAAGTGAAAACTCTTCTATGAAGTTTTGTTTAAAGTAAAAACTTGAGCTTCGAATTTAATGGCAGAGGCGTAAAGTAATTTATATAATACGTTACCCTAGATAAAGGGTAACTTTACCCTTTTCCCCTAGAACTTACCTTTACCCCTCTGATCTAGAAGTAGAACCTTAAATTATATTTAAGTTTCAAAATTTATAAAGTTTTGAGTGTAACTTACAACCGTTACACAATACAGGGCTAATTTTAGATTAATCACTTCGAAAAGTTGATTGAAATACTATCTACTTTAAACAGATCATCAAATAATAAAAAATTCTAGTATATTTTTAATTTTCAACAATTAGATTTTTATCAGTATGAGAAAATATATCAAAAAAAAATGTGAAAGCGGAAAATTAGATTTTTGAAATTCAAAGAAATGAATTTCATCAAAGTTAATTACATTTTTCCTTCACATTCTAACATTCATTAAAATATAATGACTAGTTTTTTTAAAAATTTATGGGTGATTAATCTTTTTTATATAAAGGGACTAAAAATTTGAGTAACTAATCAAACATGGAAGGTGGTTTCAGATTTTTACTTCCATGTACGATTCGGTTTTCAGATTTCAACGGAAATATCCATTTTGAACATCCGTTCATCCATCCGTGAATCCATTTTTTCTAGTTTTGGCGTGACGTCTGTACGTACGTACATATCTCGCATAACTCAAAAGCCATTATTCGTAGAATGTTGAAATTTTGAATTTAGGGCTGTTGTAACATCTAGTTGTGTATCTCCCCTTTTAGTTGCAATCGACTGAACTAAAAGTTGCCAAAAAAAGCCCAAAATCTAAAAAAGATTGGATACTAGAAATTTTCTTAACTGTAGGAATAATCCCTCATTGATGGCTTTTCAACGATATATCATAAATGGTACTTATTTTCATGGATTCCAGATTTATAGCAAAATAAAATTTTAATCATTGAAATACTTGGATCTTACGAGGGTACACATCGGTTCGAATCAGACTTCATCCCCCTTTTTTGTTTTTTTTTAAATTTAAATATAATTATTAATTAATAATTATTAACGTGTGATTGTAAAAAGATCTTTACAATAAATAATAATTCAATAATAGCAATAAAAGAAAAAATTGAAAAAATCAAAAGTTATTAGTGAAATAAAAATTATGTACTTTTAAAAATTTGTGTATGAAATTCTATAGGTTTACAATAAAGACATAGGGTATCCATATCATATTTGAACCATATGATTCCCTAGATTAATTGAAAATTATAATTTACAACAGTAGTATTTTTATTCATTCATTTTTTTCAGTCTACTTGGTAATAAATATTGCTATAAAATTTAGTATCCTTCTCCTGCTTCGTTTTTTTTTTTTCATTTTGTTGATAGTTACACCAAAATAATTTTAAAAAAACATAGTATCAAATAAATATAGGAGTTACATTTATTTAAAGAGTAATAGAGAGACTTTTACTAACCTAATGTTTCAGGTAATATTGTTGAATTAATAACTGTATAAATATTTGATGTTAATAAAAACTAATATTTTAGCAGTTGTGTAACTGTTCACTTTATTAAAAAATTAGACGATCGTATCTCACTTTAAAATGAAATAAGTTTAAATGAAATGCAGCAAAAAATGTGTATATGTAATTTAATAGGCATACAAGGAAATCGTGTGATATCCACATCAGATATTTTAATGCATAATACGACATGACATTTTTCAGTAAACTGCCAAATCTTAATACCATGAATTTTTTATATTTAATTAATTGTAATTTCTATCGGTTTGAAATTATCTTCTTTTTTCAGAACTGGCTGCTGAAATATGCGCATTTACAATTCGGTAGTTTTTTTTTTGCCCTTTACCAAGTAGATTATTCCTAGATAGTAATGGTAATTATTAAAACCTAAATATCATAGTACAACGTTTACGTAATAATTAAGAACCAATCTAAATCCGGATTGCTTAATTGACGTAAGAAATAAGCATTAATTTAAACTTTTTAATTATCTGATATCAGTCGAAATGAAAAACTAGTTTCTCCAATTATAATTTGGTACAATGTTTTAATTTTCATTTTTTATTTACTGATAAGTCTTTTTTTTATGATGAGTTAACTTTTCTCAAATTATGAAACCTAACTGTAAATGTAAAATCATAAATAGCAGGAATTCATTAGTATAAGTAATAAATGACTACCCATATGAAAATACAATTTATAGACTCATTCCTTGGTTTTATTATCCTTTGTTCAATCTTATATACTTCTGTCATAATAACAGAATCCTAGGAAGCTGATTTCAAAGCTAGGCCGACAGAAAACTAGTCCGTTAATGTCATCGACCGACCGGCGGTAGGAACAGAAGCTTTTCATGCTATTCTTTAAAACGTTTCCTCAATACTTACTACGCTGTAAAATTTGATACGTTATTTATGTTCCAGGTTTACCTGGTATTATAAATGAACTGATTCTCGTAAAAGTCTTCTGGAACATTTTAATACATTGTTTAAAATCAGCTAGTTTTGAGAATATTTTTTTAGCAGAAGCCTACCTATATAAAAAGTAGTAGTAAAAAGTAGCACAAAATTTTTTTTAGTTTCTGTTGCCGGAGGAAAAGTTTTATCACCTTCAGTTAATAATTTTTTCTTTTTTTTTTAATTATTTCGATTGCACAACTGCTAATACTGATATAAACTTCTAAAATTTATGATAACGCATTTAAATTCTCGCATTAATTCGGTAAAAACGGGTTTTATGGGCGAAATATGTTTTGTAGTGTTGCTATATGATTTACTCCATCTCAATTTATGCAGATATATAGATGTATTATGATTTAGCTGTGAACAATTATTCTGTATCTATTGTGTATGATAATAAGAGATTAACTATTCTTCTAATTTCAATGCTGATCCTCGGGACTACTGTCAATAATATGTTAATGTTAATTATTATTTTTACCATAAAACAAGGAAATACATATATACATACATATATATATATATATATATATATTTCTTTCTATGTACTTATATATATATATATATATACATATATACTTACTAGCATCTCTAGTCGCGGCTTCACCCACGCTACATGGTTACTTGCGTTTCCCATGCAGTCAGGTATATTTAGCCGAGGATTAGAGGCTAAGTATAGCCAGAGAGCTCTGCTCATTGAACCCTGTTGTATGTGTTACAAAAATGCTTATGAGAATAATAATGAAAAATAAAAATTAAAACTTTTATAGTTTATAAATAGTATCAGTGTATTATAATTTCTTCAGAGCAAGAGTTTGGTCAGTACAGAACCCCAAACTTTGATTGATCTAAGAATGTGGGTTTCAAACAGTCGGCCTTTATCATAAAAATATTAGTTATAACTAATTACGCGTAGTTCGTAGGGTAAATATTTATTTTACCCGGTTGTTAGCTTATTCCAGCATATACCACAAGGAAGTGACCTTAATTTGTTTCTCATTTTTTAACCAAATTTTTAATTATTTTTATTTTATATATTTTAATTAAGTAACCGGAAGGTAGTGGCAGTCAGGCACGTCATCAACAGAACCAATACAGCCATACAATAACAGTGACCGTATTGGTTGGGCCACCGCGACATATACCGTCGCATCCCTTAAAAAATCAAAATTCCAATAAACCTGAAAATAGTTTTAGATATTTGTAAGTATATATATATATATCTGAAGATATGAAGAATATTTGTAAGCCCCAATCTAGTGAATATCTCTTTTAGTATAGTAGCAAATGGAGAAAATTCGCAATCTTGGTTCACTTTTTTTTTAATTTTCTTTACCCCTTTCAAGATCTAATTTCAAAAATCTAGAAATTTATTTTTAAACATTTACATGAAAATAACACACACCAAAAATCAAGTCGATATCTTCATTTATTATACAGAAATTTAAAAAAATAATAAAATTTGTTGTTACAACATTTTAATCTTTTAACAGAATTTCAAAAAATCTTTTCTTAGTTTTCATGTATACCATAAGAAGAACATGTACACAAATTTTTATCAATTGCAACACCGAAGCTTACGTTTTCAGTAACCGTAGTTATTTTGTAATATTTTTTCCTGCTCTTCTGTCCTATCCTATTCGTAAAAGTTCACAGATATTTTATTAAAACAAATTTATTTAAGAATGTAACAATCTTCTTGTTAATTTACAAATAATGCTTACTTACACGCTAAAATAAAACAGCCAGTGCCTACATACACATAAAAAACCAAATCAATAAATTTTTAAAGTAATTTGTTTAAAAAAAAAGAGAATCAAAATCTAATTAATGTAAATGGAATATTTGATTTAATAATAAAGTAAGTGGAGATATGAAATCCTGACATATTAAAATATCAGAAAAACAATCTGATTGTATGTAATTAATTTAATTTTTTTAAAGTGAATGTTTTAATTTTGATTCGGTACCAACAAATATCGAATACGGTAAGTATATAATTTTCTGACATCATCTATTTTGGTCTCTACATTCTTCTATAGAATTTGGGTAATAAAGTTGATCCGGATTTAAAATTATACCACCTCTAAAACTTGACTACGTTTAGAATGATACTACCTGAAATTTATAATCTTGTAACATTCTGAGTAAATATTTAAATAAGTTATTTAGTAAATCACTCTACATAAAAAATGGATGATGAGTAGGTTTGTTGTATAAGCTCACGTTTTTATTTTAGCAGTTATTAGCGCAGATCGGACCAATGGTGTGCACAGGAAAGATACGCGCAGCGCATAAACGACTTATACTTTTCAAACCAATCATTCGTTCAAGCGATTTATATTTCTTAAACAAACGATTTATCTAAAATTATATTTTTGTTTCGGGGAAAAAGATGGAAAACATTGGGTTGAGCCGCGTTAAAAATTAGAACTGAAGAAACAGCTAAAAATGTTAAGGACATGGCGGTCCGTCTTTATCCTAGTATTATTTCGAATAAAAAAAAGGATGGTACATTGGTTTGTTGTGTGTGCTCAAATTTTTATTTTAGCTGCTATTGGTATGGTGCGCCGGGTGGCTGAGAGCTGTCGACTGCCCCCCGCTCCCTGGCCTCTTTATTTTAAATGAAGAGCTTCATGGGTTAAAAAAATCACAACTCACGGAACAGCTAAATTTTACTTCGTATTTTTATTCATACATTATTATTTATTAATTTTATTTTATATAATTTTTTAAAATTATTTTTATTTTATTATTTTATTTATATTGAATGGATGAAACCTATTTCCTTATAATTTATTATTAAATTTAAATCAAAAACAATTCTTATAACATCATAATTGTTATTAAACATTTCTTACTAATATTTAAATTAGTTATTTATATAATTATAATTTAGACTTATTAATAAAAGAAAGGGATTATTAGTTAATATTTAGTAGTAAAAAATGGATTCTTTATTTAACGTTACGTGGATAAATTATTTAAAAGTACGTTACAATGGAAAGGTGGAAAAGAAACTTAGTGATTAGAGGGAGCCGTAGAGAGTCGGCTGCGAGCAGCGTCCAGTGCACTACGTGATTCGCTCTGCGCCAATAGCAGTAGAATAAAAAGCAGCAGCGGGCCCGACAACTAAAACAACCTCACCGGAACACACATAAAACTAAACGAAGAAGATAGTGTATCCCAAACCATTTTTGCGGCGGGCCATAGGCCCTATTTTTTCTAGTTGAAATAAATTTCAATGCGGTTATTTTTAAATTTTATCGGAAAACCTATAGTTTATATGCTTAGTATTGGAAATATATTATAACATAAATGTACTACAGAAATTACTAATATATTTCAGCCAAGGTAGATGGAAAACAATCCACGATAGACATAAGAAGGTACAATATGTATCCTCAGTATGTATACACTTCATCACAGCACGATGAACTATTGAGTTCTCCATAGCAGTTACTTATGATAGTCTACTAAAATCATCAATAATACTATAATCAGTATATCTATTTATCAATGTGACTTAATTTTATAAATTAATTAGTAATAAATTATTCTCACTATCTTTGTTAAAATATAATAATGGACTATTAATGAACTTTTTTTAAAAAAAATTATAATATATATAAAATATGCAAAAAGAATTATGTTCTGCACTTTTAAGCATTTATTTCTCTTAAGTATATATAGATATATTTATATGAAATACTGATTAATTATAATGCAGAGATTCTTTTTTCTACGCAGATTTATGGAGACAGTACTGCAGGTCAAGTCTATAAGGTGCACTTCATTAAATCCTTGATATGTACATAAAATATATATATATATATAAAGCGACGTAACCAGCAGTAGTATTCTTTTTTTTCGTCATCAGAAATTAGGCGTGGAACATCTGTTTCGATTTTACAAAGGGTTCGAGGTGTTTCAGATTTTAGATTTTAGAAGGTATGATTCAGTTGTTATCTCTTCTTCCTGGATCCCTTCGATGTTTTTGTTTATAGCTATATACATGCTTTGGAATTCTAAAAGTATCAACCTTTAAAACATATCATTTTATTCATCTCTGTACTCATCATTGATGTCATTCATTTCTTCAGTGCCATCAACAGTATTATCAAATTTGTGCAGCCTCTTGCTTCATGTTCGTTATTTTGTTGATGATTTGCTATTTATATTACGTCCCGTTCAACAATCACAACAGAGTAACTACTGCAGAACAATATATCTCGTCTTTAAGCTTTGTCCAGGATTACCGGCTTCACCTTTTCTCCTGAGAAAACAAAATGTGTAGTCTTCTCTCAGTTTTCTCGGTCAACGGAGAGCTAATTGCTAACTCTCCTAATATCAGGATTTTAGGTTTATTTTTTGACAGCCGTTTTAAGTAGGTCAAACACATAATAATTAAAAACAAAAGCCCTAAACTTTTAGATATGCTGCGAGTTCTTAGTGACACGAATTGGGAAGCCGATCGGTCAAGTATAATAGTTTTTATTCCTTAGTTCGTTCCCGTTTAGGTTATGGCTATGTCGTTTACTCTTTAGCGCTTCATATCGCACTTAAAATGCTGGATGCTCTACAGTTTGCTTTTTTTTTGGCTTTCCACTGGTGCCTAGATCAAGTCCTGTCACAAGCTTACTTATTGACTGCAGTCACTTGGGATATTGCAGTCACTTACTTATTGAGCCATCACTTTGAGATAGATGGAACCAATGTTTAGCATCTTATCTGCCGTTAACTGTGCACCACATCCTTTTGGATTGCGTATGTTATGCTGTCTTACGTATAAATTTCAATTGCCCAGGAACATCGGTCAAATTCTAGGTAATGGCAAGGAAGTTTTAAACCGGGTGTTGGTATTTCTCCGACAGATCAGTTTGTTACATAAAATTTAATATATTTTTTTATAATTTATTAAGTTTGTTTTTCTTTAATGTTTATGTTATCTGAGAAGGGGCTCTTTACAGTCCTCTCGGAATTTGTTGAATTTTATTTGTTTATTTAAATTTTATATTATTTCTTTCTGTTTCTTTTTTTTTTTTTTGTTTCGTTCTAATTTATTATCTTATTATTATTATTCGGACTGTGATTATAGTTGTAAGTTTTTTATATTTTTGTTATTAGTTGTAAGATTTAGCTTTTGTTTTTAATATTATGTTTTTTTTTGTTATATTAGATGTGATATTAGTCGTAAGCTTTTGTATTTTTAATTTTTTTAATGTAGTTTTAGTTATCTGCTTTCCTTTTACTTATTTTATTCCGGGTGATGATAATGAGGAAGCGTTTTTCGCCCTCAAGAAAAGAAATAAACTTCTCTTCATTTTTAATCCTGAATTTGATTAAATTTTAAGAATATTCTTAAAATTTATTAAAATAAAATAAGATTAATTTGTTTATTAGTTGAAAATTTTCCCAAGTGTTTGATGCAAGAAGTTATGTTGTTTTGTTTTTTTTATTTTTATCATAGTTAAAAATTTAAAGTTTCACAAAACCACAAAAAAAAAGTAATTAAGATGAATCTGTGACTTAATTAAAATAATTATGATTATAACTACATGATTGTTTAATAATGATTGAGATTGATAATTATAGCAAAAAAAAGATGTAACAAATAATTTTAAAATTATGATTTGAACTCCAAGAAAAAATTGCGTGAACTTATTATTTTTTGTTATAATTATCCTAAGTTACCTACAAAATGAAAGTACAAATATCAGATTAAAATACAACTTAAAAAAACTATTTATGGTGAATTACTTTGCAACTCAATCGATAAATCGGTAAAAAATACTTTACACGTTTACTTTTTAAATACGTATTATTCAGCGCTATTCTTGTTGTAAATAGCATTTTAATGATCAATTTGAAAAAGTGTTGCTGAGAACATATTGAAAAATGTTGAATATTCTCTACGGTAAGAAAACTGTTCGATCAACGAAATAGTTTACAGTAATAAAGGTAAAGGTAGTATTAGTAAATCAATTAGAAAAAATGCCCTGGATAAGGTTCTGGGAAGCAAATAAACTGACTGTTAGGTATCTCACGAGATCCAGGCTTTCTATCAGGCCGTCGTACCGTTGGAAACTTACTCTTTCCATCACTTATACTGGTGCAGATTGACAAAGGGATGGCTCAGCTCGTTTAATGACAGTGTTTAGCTTTGTGGGAACTCAGGCCGTTTCCCACCGTAGCTGTACTCGCTGGGTCACCGCTGGTCTGACATTTGACCAGCACGAACAAAGATACAAACACAACAATCATTTCAATTACTCCCGCTTATTTCTTCCTAACTGAAATATTTTCAACCGTAAAACCCTCCGTTCTTCTAATGTCCAACTTCTTCTGAGGGAGGGCAGAAATTGTCGATAATCGATGCTCCTCACCGGAACCCTTCATTTAGTCTTCCCAGCGTTGCAACCAGTCTCCGTTTCTGGGCCAGCGCCGCTTTGTAGTAGACTATAACCTTAACAAAGTTATTTCGATCATTCAAAGAGTTATGTTTTATTGTAGCGGAAAGTGAAATCTTAGCAATGTTCTACGATGCGTTTCTTTACAATTATTAAAACGAAATCTAGTTAAACTTTTATTACGTTATTACTTTAACCACAACACCCATAAAATAGTATGCAATTATCGATGTCTGAAAAGAATACTTAGTCATGAATAGAAGTACGGTATATTAAAACAGTTTATATTATTTACGATGCAGACTACGTAGCCTTTATGCACCATGAAAGAATTTCTTTTTTAATTACTCCCACTACTAAAGAAAAAGCCACTTATTGAGATTTAATCTATTAGTATGTTAGTAAATCTGCATAAAGAGTATTTAAAATTTATATGATAAATATTTTAGGGAAATATATTTGCATTAATTTTATTACTCAAATTTATAATTTATTAGAGGTGACTAATAATAATTTTTATCTCTATAAATTATTCATTTATTTATTAAAACAAACTATTTAAAAGAAATATTTTTGTCAAAGTAATTTTTGGTAAGATTAAAAAAAATAAAGAGTGAATTTAGAACCGCAATTTAAAAAAAATTTTGTTCTTTGGAAAGAAATTCATCTTTCTACCTTATCAAATTACACTTTTAGAATTATTACAAAAACGTTCTTGTAGGTACAATAGTTGTAGGAATGAATGGAAATCAGCAATATCAGTGCAACAGTGTATGTATAAATATATATATTTTTTGCGTCATATTCATTTAGTTAAAAGATGTAAAGTTTACATCTACACAGGTTGTGTCCTTCTCTTTCATGTTGAAGAATCATTCCTTAAAATTTCATTTAAATAAGTTCAATTTTGATTTAAATACTTGATTTCATTCGGATAGATTCCTAAATTATCATCATCAAATAATAATTCAATAAGTAAATGCAATATAAATTCTGAGCAAAAATATGTTAAATAAGTATTTATTAATGATGGTAAGGATACTTCCCCCACCAATGTAATGTTAATTTGGTATTTTGTTTTTGCGCTATTAATTATTATGTTTATATAAATAATGAGTGATGTTATTAAATTTCAAAAACCTGATTAATAGCCAGCCTCCGTGGCGCGAGTGGTAGCGTCTCGGCCTTTCATCCTGAGGTCCCGGGTTCGAATCCTGGTCAGGCATGGCATTTTTCATACACGCTACAAATAATTCATCTCATCCTCTGAAGATATACCTAACGGTGGTTCCGGAGGTTAAACAAAAACAAAAAAAATAAAAAAAAACCTAATTAATACTCTTCCATAAACAACTTATGGTATAGGAAAAATATTGGAGATAGGATAAACTACCATTCAAATTTTATGAAAATCAGTACCGCTTCTGTTACATTGTAACAGATAGAAAGATAAATAAAGAATAAGAAGAATGATAAAGTAACTTACAGAAATAATACCACTGGTTGAATACATTCCTTTTTTAATACAAAAGGTAGTGTTGTGGTGAATATCGACACAAGAAGTTTATATTATACGTATTGATTTCAATAAGAATTAAGGAAAATTCCTTCTGGAGAGCATAATATTCCGATTTATTTATTTATTTTTTTAAATTTTTACTCTGATCTGACTTTAAAATAATTAAAATAACTTCATTAAATTAAACCAATATTAATTAATGTTAATTAATTATAAATTAATAACTAACAAACAAAAAAGTACGGTAGTGAAATCCATGAAGAAAATTCACTAAAGTCTATTGGCATAAAAAGACAACCCTTCCAGAGGGAAACTTTTTTTTAAATTTCCCTCAGCTGAACAGCTGATTAAAATTTTTTTAAAAATGTTAAGTGCTAATGATTGGCTAGCCTCCAATCCAATCTCTTTTTTATGAAAAAATTGTATTCTTTTTTTCATAAAAAATGTTAGCACAATTGTTTTATTTTTGGCGCCAGGGGTAGCGTCTCGGCCTTTCATCCGGAGGTCCCGGGTTCGAATCCCGGTCAGGCATGGCATTTTTTACGCACGCTACAATTCATTCATCTCATCCTCTGAAGATTATACCTTAACGGTGGTTCTGGGGGTAAAAAAAACAAGTCCTAGTAATAAAAATAAACATGTGAATTTTCAATTAAAATGTTTTATAAATATTTTGTGAGAATTGTCTAATTTATTTAAATAGTCGTTTAGCATACCCTTTTTTTTATTTTAATTATTACAAAAGAAAGGGGTACATAATCAATCTATCCGGTCTAGAAATCTTTCTAGTTTATACCCTATTTGAGTGCGTTCTGGTTTTGTGATTCAGCAATTCAAAATAATGTAGAGAATTAACAAAACGTTTCTGCTGGTAAAATGGATTGAAATTTGACTATAGAAGAATATGTGTTCATCTTATAAATATAATGCAAGTGAGATAGAGACATGAATTAAGTTAATGTTTTTACTACGATATTTTTCTCTGAGGTATGAGGCCTATAACACCACAATAGATGACAGTTTCTAATTTTTTTTTTAATTTGAATTTAATTGTTCAGTTAATTATTTAGGAGGCTATCAGCAGTAGTAAATAAAAAAATATTGAAAGTAATTCTATCACTCGAAGAAAGTCAATTAAGTAGAATATGAAGGAATTTAAAGATTAAAATGAATTAATTTTAGAGTTGTTTAAAATAAAGTTAAATTTAGAATCATATAAACAGAGATTTATAAATTTTTTTGTGAAGATGATTCACATGGACAAATAAAATTTGGAGTATGTTTAATTTCTAATTAACAAGATCATGACTTTGTACATCGGATATCGTGGGATTAGATGTGACTACATTTAAATTAATTCACATGTCAAATTCAGTTTTATAGTTGGTTTGTTCTTTTTATTGAATTGATAGTAATCATTCAGAAAGAATTAAGTTTTATAACTTTCTTTAGTATTATAATGTATATACAACTTTAAAGTAGAAAAAATCAGTTTAGTTGTTATATTTAAACAGATAAATCTTTTTGAATATGGACATTTTACTCCATAATGAAATGGACTATCACATTTCCGTTTTGAGTGTAAATAATTTCCTCAGGATCATTTATTCCAAAATAGATTATGTAGGTTATACTACTTAGTACTATCAGAGTTTTCTACGAAATAAAAGTATCAGCTATGTATAAATAAATAGATAATACAACTTAAGTTTTCAAAAACATTGATGCAGATAATGAATTGTGCCCTATAAGAAACAGTTTCATACCAGATTTAATGAACATTTTTTATTGATCAAGATTATGTATATTTTAAAAATTAGTGAAGTAAACATGAATTTTAATGTTGTATTAAATAATGTTTTTTCCTAAACATTGAATTTCATCAATTGATTTTATTTATTCCTTAGTCATGGAGTAGTCTGAGTGATTCTTGAGCTGGGAGACCATCCTTTAAATAATGAGCGTCTTCTCAAAGCTTTAGAAAAGAGCCCGATTTCTTACTTTTCTTTTACATTTATGGCTTGAATCAGTGCAAGTCCATTTATTATATATGAACTATTGTCTTCAGTTTATTTGTAGATAAAGTTTCGTTGGAGGCATGTCTTCAATTGAGTATTGTGATTCGATTTACTTATGGTTTCTTCATCGCGATCGATTTTACGTAAAAAAGTGATTTAATTAAATGATTTACGTGACTTAAATTAAAATTACATAAAATATAACTTAAAGCACATTAACGTCAAATTACTTACTGCCCACAAATAATGTATTATCTGAATAACATGAGAATATTTTGCTCCTATACTGGGAGTATAAAAGATCAGATGAAGTCTGAAATTAACTACTGATTGAATTCTTAGTAAATCGAAAAAATGTTAGCACAATTGATTTTAAAATCCTACGACACTAATCTCTTGAGAATCAGTTGAAAGGAGCCAGGATATTATCATGTATATCATGTATTTATGTAATAACAATAATAATAGAAATTTAATAACAATAATACAATATATCATTGTATTGAAGATGAATTATCGTAAGAAGGAGGTAAAATTAATTAATAGTATGAGAAGATGTAGCAATGGACTATACATATATATGTAGCATAACTATATATAATAGAACTTATGTGCTAGCGCGCGCTCGCGTGTATGTACCCGCATACGTTTAAATTTTGAATATATAAATTCATTTAGCTTCATTACAAGTAATATAGGCTTACACTATTTATTTATTCTGTGAATTCAAATTATTTACTGTAAGGGTTATTAATAACTGACATGTTTAAAAGAAGTTATGTAAATTAAGATTTAATTAATAACCCGGTTCATAATATTATACAATGGATTAATACTGAAAAGATAAGATTAGCATAATCTGTATAGAACGAAAGAACAAATATGCATAATATTACGAATGCTTGGGGAAGAGTTAATTTCCATTTTCTTAAACATCTAGATAGATGCTGCTTTATTTTTAAAAAAAGTACGGCACGTGGTTTAATGCGATCATAATTCATTAACGTTTTATACCTATTAAAAAACATGAAATATTTTATATAATATTGAAAGACTGACCATTTATATTGGCTTCAAATCAATTTTACTTTTTATTAATTCTAAGCGTTTGAAAAAGAGTAATTCAGCTTATATCAAATTAGAAAATAACAAAAATAATATTTTTGTTTGTACAATGGCATAATTTTGCAAAATTTTGTATGGATATTGATACATATAAACAAATTCAAGTGAACAAAACTTCCACAAAAAATTTCTTGAGATATATTACGAAACTTCCTTTTGAAGGAAGGTTCTGAGTCACCCATAAACTACATTTACAATTTTTTTTTTAAATATCTGAATTTTAATATCGGTAATACGGCTTATTTGTTTATTACTGATGGATTGTTTTCTTTAACTATATTAATGCAATACTTATCAATGATTATTCATATTAAAAAAGTCGTAATAAAGGGGAAAATTGAAAACGGCCTCAATTTGTTTCCCCCTCATTTTCTTTTTCTTTATTATACTATTTCATTTCCGTAATTTTTTATATACAAATAAACAAATTAGCTAAAACTTCTTTTTAATCTCACAGTACTTCACACCTTCAAGAAACAGAAAAATTATAGAAAGTCTAAAAAGTATTATTAACTGCCAAATAATCGATCCATTGAATTCTTGTAAACTGTAGACTTTAAACGCTACATGGCCCTTCCTAACAGTACTCACTGCCACCACCACAGCGAGGACATCTAAAACAAGAGGTAAATATTAAAAAGCAGGACAGCCAAAATAAAAAATTGCTCTTTAAAAGAGGATTGTTAATAATATACGTACTATAGCTAAAGAGCGTACAGATGACAGTTTTGTATATAGTAATTTTTTTTAATGCTTTTATAATGTAATATAATTATTTTATAATGCTTTTGTAGTGTAATTTTTTTAGTATCAATATTTTTATAAATTTTTGTTTTATATATATATATAACTTTAGTATATACCTATATATGGCTATTTATACAACCTATGATAGGCCCAGTAATGTTAAGGATTCCAACGCGGGATCATACATCTAAGTAGGTTGAGCTATTGAGCTTCTATGGTGGAACAAATATACATTCATATAATACAGACATCCCAAATACATAAAACTCTATTTTGGGCAGTCGTGTAATAACCGTTATTAAAACAAGGGTAAGGTTATACTTTTAAATTAAAATACTATAATTAAATGTTTTGCTTATGTACATAAGACATTTATAACTAATTAATAAAAGATTGGATTGTTAGCGCCTTATTTTTTTATGAACAATGAATCGAAATAGTAGCTATGTAATTTTATTAAGTGAT
>JAAAKQ030301876.1:0-10154 GCA_010016005.3 Zanna intricata
AATAAACATATGCCTGAAAACGTTTTGTTAGCGAGTTACGGCTAGCGAAAGATTTCGCCCGGTTTTCAATTCCTCCCATTAAATAACACGTCACTGGAATTCGGGGAACCCAAAATTAGCGGTAAATGTTATGGTTTCTTATGTTTTTTAGCCTGAAAAATTCAAGTTTAGATTTATTTATGTGTATTTATTTATCTATGTGCGCGCGCGCGCGCCTGTGTGTACATATTTTATAAATTGTATATAAATATAGTCGGTTCTATACTTATTCTTCACAGCAGACCTTCCGACTCCAAAGTATATCACAATTGCATCGTTTGCGGATACGGCAATAGCCTGTGGATGCTGACCCTATCGTAGTTTCTGCTAAACTGCAAACTATACCGGATCTAATTATTGAGTAGCTAGCTAGATAGAAGATGAAGGTTAATCCCAGCTAAGTCTATGCATTTTACTTTTTCGGTGGTTTGCGAAATAAAACACTGAAATACACGCTTATTTTGGACAGTCAACCGTTTCAGAGGAGATAAGATGATTCGTTACACGATACAAAATGAAACTGAACAAATATGTGAAGTGGTTTGCGGTTAATCTCCTGGATATCAGCGAAGACTTAAGGCACGCACCAAAGTGGTTGCATAAATTAGATCTGTAAGTACTCTGAGATTTGAGGTGAATCGCGGAGAACTTACGCTAGGGGTTTAAAAATTGTTTATTTCGTTTCGCCATTTACCTTCGTTAGTTCTTTGATTTGTTTCCGTGTTTGATAATTTATTCTTTGTGTGATAAATAAATTGATAAATAAAATTTGTAAAAACTTCTAAGTTATATACATATATATATTTTTATTTTAAATGGAAGCTCTTTTCCTTCCTTGGTAATTTTTCAGTGGTGGATGTTTACTCTCTGAAGAATGTATCTAAAAATTCAAAGGAAAATAAAATAATTAAATGTAAATAATCTTAGAAAATACCTTTATTTTAATTTGAATAGACGGTTTTTCGTATTTTAAATTTCAGTATTGTAAAGGCAAAACATATTAGAAAACTTTTTAATTTTTTGCACTTTTTCACTAGCAGGATTTATATTTATTAAAAGAAATTATAAAAAAAAAAAAAATCAAAATATTTTTAAAATGTTTGTAAGAAACAATTTTTTTTAGAATTGGATAATGGTCCATATAAAAAAAAATGGATTGTGAATCTCCTTCTGGAAACAAACATAATAAAAATGAACAACAAAAGACCAGATAATTCAGCTAATATTCATATTACAATTCCAGTAATATCTGTTTTTACTTTATTTAGTAAATAAAAAAAGAGAAATAGAAAAAAAGGAAAATTTAAATTATTATATTATTTAATAATTTATTCAATATTAAGATAGTAGTCATATGTTCGTTTTAAAATATTTCCAAGAAAACAAATAAGAAAAAACATCAAACACACTAATATTTAAATTAGTTTGTATAAATAAATATTACATTACAATATATCTTATCACAAATCTAAAATATTCAATTCACGAATTAAAATCCCATAAAATAAAATTCTTCATACAGAGAATGCATATTATAGTTGCAAATCAGTTTTGAGAATATTTAAAAATATTCATATTTAATACAAAAATATATATGTATATATATATACATACATACACACACACACACACACGCACGCACAAACACAGAGCGAGAGAGAGAGAAAGTAAAAACCATCCGATGAATATTATAAAACTAATTAAATAAGTATTATTATATTTTGTCATGCATAGAAAGAGAAATGACCCTACGAAATTCGATGTCACCAAATAATATTTTAATATAAAAAAATAAACAACAAATTTTTCCATCTGTAGACGTGAACAGATGTGACCGACCATATAACATGCGGTTAAAGATTAAAACCAGATAAATAAATTATAAAGAAAAGATGTAGGTGTACTGGAAAGGAATGTTATACATTTTATTTAAAGAATTAAAAAGAGGTAGTATAGAACAGCCAAAAAAATATATAGCAGATAAATCAAGTATATACTTAAAAAATCGCCGATTTAAAAAAGTCTTAAATTAAATCAGGGTGAAGATAATTTTTATTAAAATAAGAATAATTTTAACGATTGAAAAGGAAAGTAAAACAGTAAAGTAAAAATTTCTAATTAGTAACTTCTATAAAGTTTATTTTACAAAAATATAAACTGAATTTATACCAAAATTATACTTAATTATTAATTTTTCAATTTTAAATTTTATTCTTTATGAAATTAGATTTTAAGTAGTTGTAATATCTGACAACTCGCAGAATATTCTATAAAGAACTAACTGTAAGCATAAATTGTTCTTAAAAATAAGTTTTCCATTTATGCGCGAAACACTCTTCTTCCAGCTTTCATACATATTTGAAGTCTGCTATACTTGTAACGACGTCTTCATTCTATTAAACACTCATAAATATTTGCTTCCAATTAAATTATTTTAATTATTAAAAATTATTTTTAAAAAAATAATAATAATTTGATCTCGTGATACATTTCTTGATGTTACGGATCGAAAACTCAAAAAAGTTAAATTTTATTTTTTTATAAATATTTAAAAACCAAGAAACATAAATGAAACATGACGAAAATTATATATTAAAAAAAAATCTTAATGCAGTATGTGATTTTTATTTCTTTTATTTGTAATTTTTTCAATTAACTTTACGAACGAAAGTTAATGAACAAATTATTCAAAAGTGTATGTCATTTTTTTTACACCAATATGATTAAAATATTTAAAAAGAATGTGATGTGGACACAACATGACTTCTTTGTACGCATATTAAATTACATATATTTTTATTACATTTTTTCTTTTCTTTTTTGTCATGATTGAATTATTATTTACTATAAAAATTTGTTACAATCATACATTAATAATTATTAATAAATTTAATATATTTAAATTTAAAAAAAAAAAAGTTAGAAAAAGAAAATGAGATGAAATCTGATTCGAACCGATGTGCCTTCTCCTTCTAAGATCCAAATATTTCATTAATTAAAATTTTATTACGCGATAACTCTGGAACCAATTGAAATAAGTACCACTTATTATACATCCTTGAAAAGCTCTCAATGAGGGCATATTGTTGCAAACAAGAAAAAGTCCAAAATCCAAAAAAAATTTGGATTTTATGCTTTTTTTTGGATACTTTTGGTTTCGGTTGATTGCAATCAAAAAGGGAGATGCACAACTAGATGTTACAACAGTCCTAAAATCGAAAATTTCAACACTCTACGGTTAATCGTTTTTGAATTATGCAACATACATACGTACAGTACTTACAGACGTCACGCCAAAACTAGTAAAAATGGATTCAGGGATGGTTAAAATGGATATTTCCGTTGAAATCTGTAAACCGAAATTTTTCCCCATTACAATACTTCCTTGTAAAAGCACGATGATATGAAAAGGCAATAAATAAATTCAGAACAATAATCAGGAATATTGCTAAACATTTCTCTCGTATTATTCACTTACATTCAACTTCTTATATTTTACAAAATAACTTGATATAATTAACAAAGAGTAAAATATTATTTCAATATACTGATTTATGAACTATAATAATAATAATATAAATTTCATAAACCTGAACAATGATAAAAGAAAAAATAAATAAATAAAAGATAAAAATTCGTAATCAGCCTGCTATCTCTAGAATTGTTTGCATCAAAACTTAATACAATTAAAAATTATGGGTGAAAAAATGCACCCAAATAATAACATTCTATATTCTTTACACCCCTGTGGGAGTTTTTGAATTTTATTGTTATTTTTATTAGTTGTAAGTTATTTTTGATATATTTTAGTAATTAGTTATAAGTTTTAGTTTTTGTTTTTTAATATTTTAATTTATGACCAGTGATTTCAGTTGTAGGTTCCCATTTATATTTTTTTGTATTATTTTAGTTAACATTAACTTTTATTATTTTATTCCGGGTGATGATAACACGCAAGCGTTTTCGCCCTATAAATATAAAAAAATAAATAAAAAACAAAAAATAAGATTCTATCCGTGGTTAATTAGTTATATCAGATATCCTATATCCTATTCTATCGAATTAGCAGATATCAACAAGCAACTCCTGTTATTTGCTCTAAAACAGTAATTTGCCTATCATAATATCACCAACAAACAGTATGCGTAGGAGGAACCGAACATGCGTATTTCTCTTAATGTTTCCTTCTCCAACATACAAATTTGTTTCTCATTCTTTTTTTTTATTTACTAGTTTGTCTAATGATACATATCAGATTCCTTTAGTAATTGGTAAAAAGTATAAATTGCTATGGACAAGATAATTTAAAAAATTTTAAACGATATTTATTTTTTTTAAACCAAAAAGTGAAAAAAAAGAAAAATATTTACATCATAATTAAAACAGAATAAAAATTTAATAACATGATAAGTTTATTAGAATTTAAAGACTTAAAAGGCGGTAAAATATATTACCCCATGACATAACACACATATGTGTACGTATTCGTCTGCGTTCGTATATAGTTATTTGATGGGATGAAATAGATCTGAACGGCCGATAACCGAACTTCTAATGAATTCATTCTCATAACGGAAATTAATCGAATTGGAGTAGAACCCGAGGATAGCGTGCTCGCATATTCTATATCCTATAATACGTGTTATTTTGTATGTAATGTACGTGGTGTTTGTATGCATGTATGTACGTATGATTGTCAGTCTGCATGTCTGTCTGACAAGCCGTGCCAATTGTTATGCATGACCAGAGTGACAAATAATTACAATACGTTATACTAACTACAATTCAAACACATGTGTCCGTTACTCCTCTTACATATGATTGATTATTAGTCTCATGCTTTCCTTTCTCTCTCTATCGTTCTAATTTTCTCTCTCTCTCTCTCACACACACACACACACACACACACACACACACACACACACACGCACACACACGCGCACATACATACATACACACACACCACACAAGCAAATGCAAATACACTTCTTGTGTTTCAGTCACTATTTCGCTACTGTGCGATTCTAAACCAGAAATAACTTTACTTAAATTTCTATGTTAGATTTTAGGAAACAAGCAGCAGATTAGTTTTTTTTTTTTTTATCTCATTATTTTCAGTTGCGCTGTCCGCTATTTTAGTGGGGGAAATATTCGCCTCATAATATAGGTCAACAAAATGTGTTTTAAGAAAAAACCTAGTGGGTGATTAATAATCCGGACAATTTGGAAACTCGTTTCTATAAACTATGTTATAATTTCTAGAATTAAACTTATGCAATTAATTGTGTCAATTTTAAGAAAATTGACATAGCATATGGGAAGATATCTTGAAGTCATAAGGCTTACTAAATTTAAAAGATAACTTTGTTGATATTATCTTGGCAGGATGACTTCAAGAGAAAAAGATTGAGGTATCCATAGATTAAATCTTGGGAGATTTACATCGAACCTGACCCTGTTTACATTTCACTAAACACTTTATAACGAATATACACAAGGTCAACAATTGTAACTGTTGAAATAGAAATACATACACAGAGAGAATGAAAAAGAAAGGGATAATTTGGAAATTGATTCTAGAATTTTAAGTAAGGAAACATGTTCATACAAATATACGTTCGAAAACTTTTTGTTATCGAATTATGGCTGGCAAAAAAAAATCTCCCGATTTCAGTTCCCCGGTGAAATAAGGTCTTACTGAAATATTTAAGGCGTATATAAGGGATAAACTTGATGGTTTCTTACGTTTCCCATCCTGAAAAAACGAATAAAATTGGTCCTAGAACTTTAACTCCCGCAGTTTTTATGATGTGCTTCGTAAAATTTAAAAAATTCAGTGACGAATTTTAGGTTTAAAGTACAATAACTTTGTTAAATGATTAGTAAATTCGGTAATTTTATTATTAAAACTTTCCAATACATTAATTAAAAAAAAACAGATGTAAAAAGTTAGTGAAAAACAAAAAAAAAAACAGATAAACTTTTATTACACAAAACAAAATAGAACAAAACTTAATAGAAAAATGTGTAAAAATTAAAAACAGCTGTTTTTAACTTTGGACCTTTGAAAAATTAGGTTGGCAACATTAATTGTGTACTTCGAAATTAATTTGAATACTACTTATTAATGTCATAAAATGTAGTTACTTGCTAATATTAAACGTTAGACGATTTAGTTGTTTTTTTGATTTAGTATTTGTTGTATGACGTAATTATGATTGGATTTAATTATTTTTTAGAATTAGCAGTATTCTTAACTGTACCCACATTTTATTAATTGAATCTGAATTTAAAAAAGTGAAATTCTGTTTTGAATTTTTTGTTTCAAAAAATGTCACGACTATCTTTACTCCTGCAGAATATTCTGATATTATTTTCTGTAGGTTTTATTAGATGGAAGTACTCCAGCTGTGGAAGAAGAATGAGGAGGAATGAGTGATTTAAATGCGATAGGTATCCTGTACGAGTAATTCCAAAGTGTAAAGTATTTTGTAGAATTTTTAATAATCTTTGCGAGAATGATATTCCCAGCGATCACGTGTCATCAGAATGTCAACCAATACATGAAGATAAAAAAATTCTTCAGGTGGTACAGCTTAATCCTTGAATAAGCACGCGAAGAAATTCTACACGACTTAACATTCTGCAGAGTACAGTAAGGAGAACATTACATGCTGCTCATGGATTGCGTCCTTATCACGTTCAGAAAGTTCACCATCGCCAGCTCGGTGACCGTGCCAGATGACTGCAGTTTTATATTGACTGCAGTTAACAGTAATTAGCATTTATTTCAGTTCATATTATTTTCGGACGAAGCTACGATTATCCATAATAGAGTAAACAACACACTGAATTTACATCGAGGTCTAACGAAAACCCATATGCTATATTTGAATTAAATTTCCAGCAACGATTTTCGTTGAATGTTTGTTATGGCATGATCCATATTCAATTTAATAGGCTTTTTCATACTAGAACAAAGTGTCAAGGGGAGAAATTATCTGGAATTTTTAAACAATGAATTTCTTACAGTGACTGAAAATTTATTATCGGTGAAACGAATTGAACTGTACTATGGAATTGATGGAACATCGAAACTTTTCACGAATGAAGTAAGAAAATTCTTAGATGAAATATTTATTGGTAATTAAAATGGACCTAGGGAACGGTAAATTAACGATAAATATTTATGGTAGTAAACCGGTAAGTTATGCAAAATATTTCTGGCATTTTTAACTAACGAAACAAATGTTTAAATGATTATTTTTTGATACTAAAAATCAAAAAGGTTTTTGATATATTTTTTTTTATATCATTTATACTTCATTATAGTTGTACAAAAATTTTTTGTAATTGCGAAAAATTTCTCTTTTCAGATTTCAACAAAAATATCCGTTTTGACCATCCTAAATCCATTTTGACTAGTTTCAGCATGACATCTGTACGTACGTATGTATCTCGCAAAACTCAAAAACGATCAGCCGTACAGTGTTGAAATTTTAGATTTAGGACTGTTGTAACAGTCATGAATCTAAAATTAAAAAATTTTTTAAATATAGTTGTGCACCTCCCCTTTTGATTGCAATCGACTGAACCAAAAGTGCCTAAAAAAGACAAAATCCCAAAAAATCTTAACTATAGTAGTAAGCCCTCATTGAGAGCTTTTCAACAATATATATAAGTGGTACTTATAAACATTGGTTATAGTGTTATAACCAAATAAAGTTTTAATTAATGAAATATTTTGATCTTACAAAGGAATCATTTAGCCTCTCTTTTTCTGTTTAGCCTCCGGAAATACCGTAAGGTATTACTTAAGAGGATGAATGAGGATGGTATGTATGAATCTGAATGAAGTGTAGTCTTGTACAATCTCAGGTCGACCACTTCTGAGAAGTGTGGTTAATTGAAACTCAACCACCAAAGAAAACCGGTATTCACAATCTAGTATTCAAATCCGTGTAAAAATAACTACCTTTACTAGGATTTGAACCTTAGAACTCTCAATTTCGAAATCAGCTGATTTTCAATGTCACATTAACCCCTAGACCAGCCCAGTGGGCTTCTCAGGAGTGGTCGACCTGAGATTGCACAAAAATACACTTCGTTCACATTCATACACATTATTCTCTGAAGTAACACCTTACGGTAGTTCAGGATGCTAAACAGATAAAGAGAGAGAGATCTTACAAAAGAAGAATGTACATTGATTCGAATCAGACTTCATCTTCTTTTTTCCTTTCTTTTATAATTTTTTTTTTTTTTTTTTAATTTAAATAAATTGATTTATTAATAATTATTAATCCGTGATTGTAAAACCACCATTTATTGTAAAATTTAACAACATTTTACAATAAATAATAATTCAATAATACAATAAAAGAAAAATAGGAAAAAAAATTCAAAAGTTATTAGGGAAAGTACATAAATTATTATATGGACTTTTAAAAATGTGTATATGTAATTTAATAGGTATTATTACGTAAGTGTACATGTAACAGATTTGTAATACACCTGATTATTTAATATTAATTGAAAATTATAATTTAGAATCGTATTATTTGTGGGTTTTCGTACAAGGAAGTCATGTAGCGTCCACATCACATTTTTTTCTTTAAAATTCGGCCTTCAGTTATGGTTCAGATACTAATTTACATAAATTAAAAACAAAAAAAAAACTAGTAAATAAGGGTAAAAAATAGCCAATTATTTAGGAAATTATGAATTCAAAATACTCATTAATGCGAGAACCACTGTTATAATATTGTATTGTACTGTACAGTGTTGATAATTCCAAGCACACTGTGAAATCGGGGTTGAATACAAAATATATATCTTTTTGGTTATATCACATACAAATTATGTTAATAACCGTAACATAATAATGTTAATGTACAATTTTACCCATGACTATAAATTACAAAAAGGGTTGATTGATGTTTTGTAACCGTCGCGTCGTCTATTGTATTAGATTATTAATACAAAGGCTAAATAGAAAAATTAAAATCTAATTTTGTTACTTAATTATTTATTAAAAGATTTAAAAAAAAGAAAAAAAAATCTTAAATAAAAGAATTTAAGAAACATTAACATTTTTTTTCAAAATAGTTAAATATCCTTCATAGATGAAAGAATATTAATATTAAGAATTTCCGGCCTCCGTGGCCAAGTGGTAGCGGCCACAAAAAAAAAAAAAATTATTAATTTAGTAATAGTTTTATTTCCTTAGCTTCGCGTAGTAGTAAGTAAAATTTTGGAAGTAAACATTAAAATCTTAAAGGAATTCTATTTCGCTTAATTACATGAAAAACGAAAACAAAAATTGGCAAAGTATTAATGACTTTCCCGGCTATTAATAATAAAAATTATTTTTTTAAAAGTTGACAAAAAAAAAAGAATTCTTATTTTTAACGGTGGGGAATACATTTTCAGATTCTTCTAATAATATTCATATATTGTTATGATTAAAAAATTTGCTGAAGTAAACTTTTTTCTAAATCTAACACTTCCTTAAAAAAAAGTTAAAATAAAAAAAATAAGATTTTCAAAATAACTTTCTGCCTTTTAAGTCTGGGTATACAATTTTTTTAAATTGTACACATTTCCTGATAGCTCTATGTATAATGTAAAAACTTTCAAAAATGTTTTGAAATTATTTAAACCGTAGGCAGATGGAGCAAAAGAACAAAAATATATATATTTTAATTGTAAGAGTTGGAGGTTGATAAATAAAAAAATCTTTTTTATATTATTGATATATGCAATGAAGGTAAAAAATTTTCTTTATTAAAGTTTTCTTTAAAATACCTCTGAGGTATTTCGAAATTGTTTTTTAATAATGGTATCCCTCACCCCATGAACGAATTTTGAAAAAAATTAATATGAGTAATGCCCCATGTATATAAATATTTAAGTCAAATTTAAAGAAATACGGCTTAGTCAATCCTGAGTTATGAGACCAAAAGCAGTGCGTAACCATTAACGTACATGCATACTCATATAAATACACGTACATACATTGCTTAAATCTTTATATACATAATTCTTCTGTTCGTGTGTATGTGACTGAACTCCTCCTAAACGGCTGGACCGATTTTGATGAAATTTTTTGTGTG
>JAAAKQ030301887.1:0-10154 GCA_010016005.3 Zanna intricata
TTTTTAATTTTGTACACTATAAATCCAGTTTTTTAAAACCTTTCTCTATCATTCTGAAAGCCTCTATTTATTTTTACTGTCGCTTTTTGCCGAGATAAAAGTGCTTCGCTCTATACAAACGTTTTTTTTTCTAATTCCTATATCTATAATCCTACTAATAATATTATTTTTGTATAAAATCTACCCTGACTTAGCACTTTTCTTTTGATATTTTCTTTATGATCTTTATTCTTTTACTTTCAAAAATTAAAACAATTCTTAAATTATCAAATGCTGTTTTGAGAGCCACGCTTATTGTGAAGTGAACTTTTTTTTAACCTAACTTCTAATGTTAACTAAGGGGCTAAAATCTCTTTACCCAATACTTTTTTCTGGAACCAAACTAATCTTCATCAATTGCATCTACCAGTATTGTTTTTTCTATTATTAAGTATGTAAAAATATTTTATTTTGAAAAGATATGATTTTTAATTTACAATGCGATAATTTTAAAATTTGAGAATACTCAAAAAACACATGAATTTTACATTTAATATAACCTAATTCGTTCAAACGGCTTACAATTTTTATAAGTTTATTCATGTTTAAATGTTTCAGAGCTTTGTCAAATTCTATTCATAGTAAAATTTCTCAAATTGCCCTTATTTTCCTTCCTTCATCAAGAAATGTTTCCTCAATTAACAATACAATTCTATTTTTGTTACTGGAGTAATAGCCCCCTTCTTTTCTATCACTTGCAATGATTTACCGTTCGACTCTTGGGTAGAATTACATTAAAGCATCATTTCCCCAAATTTTCTATCATATTTTTTGAAACGTTTGTTCGTCCTTCATCAATATAACCTGTCGTTATTTCCTTTCTGTTAAAATGCTGGATTTTAACAGCACCAAACAATTCTTCTGGATTTATTCTCATTTATTGTATTGAGTAGGTTTTTTAATTAATAATTTGGTTTATCTCATGCTAAAGTTATATTAACAGTTATTATTTTAATTAGACTATCACTAATAATTTATATAATTAAGTAAAATTAAAAAATTTCTAAAATTAAATTCCTAATTAAATTTATAAAATTCCACGCTCTCTCGAAAAACAAAATTGTGGCTCTTATTTACTCTGATGACCTCTTCTTATGTAGCTCCGATCAGAGATCAAACAGAGAAACAGAGATCCTACAGAAATTTCCGACTGGAAGGAATATCGCACTATGGAATCAAAAAGACGCCATCAATACGGTATAAAAAGAAAGAGAAATGAAAAATATATTTGTTTGGCTTTCCAAGTTGATAAAGAAAAAACAGACTGTAATTTTACAACTTTGTTTTTTCATGGTATTCGATTCCTCAGAATTAAAAGATCAGGTTGTTTTAAAAATGTTTTTGTTATGAAATCAATCAATTTTTTTGTGCAACTTTGTTTTCTCCCTCCCTGGAGTCGGACCCGCAATTAAGCATTAACTCAGATCCAGGGAAGCGCCATTGCCTGAAACTACCTCGTCAGGAACTAAGGTTCTCGTCAGTTAGCCGGGACTAGGTCTTTTAGTAATAATAATTTGTCATGCCTCTAATGAGGAGATCCCAAAGGATTCCCCACCGAGACTCCGGGCTGTGTGGCTTACCTCTAGTAAGGAATTCTCGAACGGATCCTCTACCGGGACCACAGTCTTCCCCCCAGCGACTCTTGAAGAAGTTCCTGCCCGATCACCAAAAGTAAGATGCCGGTGCATCCCACTCCTTTCGGAGAGAGCTGTCCCTCCGAAACCACCTAACAGCCAGGTTTAATAGCAGCCAAACCTCACGACGGACAGCTCAAAACCGTTCCGCGGGTGAACGACCCTCATAGCTTCGACGAGGTTCTGGAGCCACAAACCTCGAGCGAATGTTTCCACACGCTACAAGCCTCTTTCTTGATACCTAGCCTCTTTCTTGCAATCTTTACGCTTGCAATCATTAATTAATTAGCATTCGTAATTAGTTATATAAAGTAATAATAAGCCGTTCAGTTCTTCAAAGAGTTGTAAGTTATCTACAAAATACGAGTACTAATTATTCATGGAGGAAAAATTATTCACTATATTTTAGTCACTGGTTAAAATTTATTTAACCATTCCTGTTGGTTTATCAGACTAAAGATGGTGTCTGAAATGTTTAGATATCAAAAAAATTTTTTTAATGAAATTCGAAAATGTTATTCTCAATTCATTTTAATTTTCTCAAATTAAAAATAACTTTATTGGCTGCTTTAAGTAATCTTAACTTTTATATACGCGGGAGGAATGAAGAAAAAAATACAGAACTGAAAATATGATTAATCTAGTATATCTTCCTTTTATAAAAATCTCTTCACTTAAGTATATATGAACCTCAATAAACATAAAGAGGCTTATTAAATTTGAATCTTTTCTTGATTTTTAAGTAAATCGAGAGGATTTTGTGTAAATTGAATTTAGGAAAAAATTGTCCTAGTTGCGATCAACATTTGTTTTGTTGTTATGAGGATAGTATTATTGGTATTTATAGACTCAATTTAGTAATGATCTGAGTGCACAGTCTAATTGAAGTTAGATATAGAAAGAATTTTTGTATGAAACCTTTGGTGTTGGAGGAAGGTGATGGAATCGCGCTTCCACAAATCGTTTAATTTGATAGTTGAGGGTTGTAAGTTACAGTAGGTGGTCGTGGTTGGAAGAGGCCATACGAAAGCGGTAGTATATTGTATAAATGTATCGATGGAAATGTCTACAAGGCGCTTGCAGACATTTCATATCTATTACATATCGTAATAGAGACCAAACTGATGATTGTGTTATGTTATCAGATTTATAGGGTATAAAAGGCGACCTCCGGTTAACCCCATCAGAGCTTGAAACGGAGGAGTGGTGTGGCAACAAGGTGTCTTCCCCTATATGGATCAGGATGGTGATGAAAAAATACGCGCAAGAGAGGGAAAGAGAATTTACAGAATAGTAAACAGTCAGTTAAGACGAAATTTTAAGGAATTTAATTGACTGAGAATATAAGGAAGCGCTCTCTGCTGAGATTTATATTAAATGAATTGAGGAAGCTCAATTAGAAACGAGAAAATATAAAGAGATGAAATTCAAGATCCTGAAGTAGACCTTAGAGAAGAAATAAATGGAAGACAAAAATATCCTTTAAGGATATTTTTAAGAAATAATATGCTGAATATTTATACAAGAGAAAAGAAAAACAGTTCAATTAATCTTGAAAAAACATGGAAGAAGGGAAGAAAACCGTTGGTTACAATAATGTCATCAGGAACAGATTTTACAATAAAGGAAATGAGAGACGAAACACCACCACAGGGAATAAACATACTAGTTAACTGATTCTTAACAAAAAGTACATGTTTGTATAGAGAATGTACTTCATCTCAGTATTTCGGAAATTATACCAATAAGCATCAAGGAATGTAAAAAAATCGCAAATTTAACCTAATTATCCATAAAGATAACACTGAAGCTACAGATTAGAAGACTTATTAAAAATATGCCATAAAATATAGAAAACCTCACAGAAAAGATATGTTTAAATTTATGAGCTGTAAATTGGAAATAAAAGTTTATGAAATGCAAGTAAAAATCAAGATAGCCGAGACAAGAAAATATCGATTTGACATTAAATGAATTGTCACCCCCGAAACACTTACTTCATAATCTGTTTATAGAAAAGACTGAAAAGATGGCGTTATAGCCAAAGAATCGTTGTAAATAAGCTTCAGTATTAAACATTTTACACAAGAAAGGTGATGTATAAAAATTTTGCAATTTATCATTTTGCTTTTATTTTATTTTAATAATTAAAAAGTACCCTGTAACATTCGTATGAAATGAAAAATATTGAAAAATATTTGTAACAAGATATTAAGCAGAAATTACATCGAACGAGATTAACTGGGCTGAAGATTTATTAAAGAAAATAAAGAAATAAAGGCAGGAAAAGTGGGGGTAATGTATATGGTAGTAGATGAATAAGAATAAAAAGATAAATAATAAAAAAGCAGGTAAAAACTAGGTAAAAAAAAAATATGACAAAACCACTGCAGTAAATATGATACAAAAAAATAGGTTTGTTGTGGGAAAAGATGATTTAAGGTGAGAGGATTGCAATACCTTTAAAAGCAAAAATAAAATATCTTTTAGTAGTATTTTTTTCTGAAAAGAAATAATCTTACATTTCATTTGTTCCCACTGCCTGACTAAAAAGAAATGTAAATGAGTCTGAGGAAAATTTAAAAAAGGTATTGCTTACCGTACGAATTTGAGACTGAGATAATGCTGAAAAAATAAAAAGGAAATTGAAGGATTCGAAACGAGAGAATAAATATATTTTTGGATATCAAATAGGAGCACGAGGAATTTTGATGATAGCGAAGAGAAAATGTAAGGAACTCGATGGGTAGATTTGTATCATGAAATGATTGTATAATGAGAGATGCTTTAGAACATTCTGAGGAAGGAAGAAATAAAAAGGGAGAAAGAAATATATGATGGTGGTCGACTTGAAGAGGGAAACAAGAAAAAGACTGACTGAAAAAAAGGGCAAAGAACAGGAAAAAATAGAGGAGACATCACTAGGAGGTCGGTGAGGCCTTCAGTGATCAATATTTGATAACTTATAATTTTATGTCAAGAGAATCTCGTATTTTATGGTTTTATGAACATATGGCGTGAGAATATTTGTAGTATTTTATATTAATACTTGAATTATATTTCGATTTGAATGGAATTAATATCATTTGTCGAAAAATGTTATTAAATTTATTGAAAAATAAAATTGAATAAAGATTTAAATCTATGACACGGAAACAATAACGCTTTGGTTCACCATCTCAACAAGTGCTTTGCAATAGTACTTATCCACTTTAAAAATTTATTTAATTAAAATTTTTAATGGTTAAATTACAAAAAAATAATATAGCTTATTTCACCGAAGAAAAGCAAATTAATTTTTAAAATTAATAGTAGTTATAACATTGATAAGAGATCTTCCTCAGATAATTAATGATTTATTATGTTACATTACAGAAAAAACTAAGCAATTTGATTTTCGAATTCAATTCAAATGATTGCTTCATTAGATAAATGTTTACTTATATATTTATTTATTTTTATCTTTTTAACTTATCTTTATAAGTTTAATAGCAAACAATACATAAATTAAAGAAAAGAAAAATGAGAAAATTAAATCAAATATACGATAATGTTAATCGATTTATGAAAGAATTACAGAGAATGTGTTTCACAGTAAAATACCTGTAGTATCACTGGAATAGAAATCTTAAATAAAGTGAGAAAGACTGATAAAAATGACTTTTTAAAACGCTTTTTGATGTGGTAATAAATGTTATCACATTTGATAATTTATTCTCAGTTGCAGATCAATAGCGAAAATTAAAATAAGAAAAACAGTAGAATTATACAGAACGTAATAAAAATTAAGTAATGTCGTATACTCTTTTTATAACTTTATTCTGTTAATATTAATTTGATATAAATTTATTTAATTTTAATCCAGCCAACCGGGCTGGTCTAGCGTTTAACTTATGAGGTCGCAAATCAGTTGTTTAAAGCTGATTTTTGAAGTCAAGGTTTTGAAGTTTGAACCCTATTAAAAACTAGTTTTTTTAAACAGAATGATTACTAGAGAGTGGAAACCAGTGTATTTTGGTGTTTTGGTTTCAATTAACCAGCCTACCGGGCTGATGTAGTGGTTAACGCGACATCGCACATCAGCTGATTTTAAAGTCGAGAGTTCTAAGGTTTAAATCCTAGTAAAGGTAAAGGTCATTTTTATACGGATTTGAATACTAGGTCATAGATACCGATGTTCTTTGGTGGTTGGGTTTCAATTAATTACACTTCTCAGGAGTGGTCAACCTGAGATTGTACAAGACTACACTTCATTCACATTTATACATATCATCCTCATTCATTCTCTGAAGTAATACCTTACGGTAGTTCCGGAGGCTAAACAGAAAAGGGAGGGATTCAATTAACCACAAGTCTCAGGAACGATTTTGGCCGCGGGAGGGTTGCTTATTTTTCACTAATTGAACAGATTGCAAAGTACACATTAGGAGAAAAATTAATTATTTTCTATTTGCTATATTATTACATGTCAGCGTATGATTAAAAATATAAAATACCATTGCAAACCACTCAGATTTAATGTTTTGTTATCACTGTTTCTGACAGTAAAAAAGAAATTAAACTTTCATTCCATAATTTGCCTACTACATAAAATATTTTTTTTCAATATATTTTCATTTTTATTAATTCCACTTGGAACTCTACGGAAAATTCCATCTTAATTCTATATAAAAATGAAAACAAATCATAAATGCCAAGCTTAAACTTTCATTCAATCAACCTTTACTTTTATATTTCAATATAAGAATTTTTTTCTGAATACAACTTTATGCCTAAACATATGTATGTTGAGCTAATGGTTTTTACAAACAATTTATATACTAGAGTTCTGCGAAAGAGATGCGATGAACAAAATCTATCACAACTTACTTGGAAATAGTATTCTTAATTGTATTTCGTATCTTACTGAATTCATTCCGTAAAATTCGTTGAAGGATAAAAACAATATGTCTCGTATTAAAATAGGGTCCCTACTGAAAAATGGAGTCGACCAAGTAACTCACACTTTAACTCGATTTATTTACGATCGAAAACACACGGTACTTTGATAATTTTTTTTTAACCTCCGGAACTACCGTTAGGTATATCTTCAGAGGATGAGATGAATAATTTGTAGCGTGTGTGAAAAATGCCACGGCTGACCGGGATTCGAATCCGGGACCTCTAATGAAAGGCCAAGACGCTACTACTCGTGTAATCGAGGCCGGCTACTTTGATCATACTTGACCGGTCCGCGTAAGATTATATTTTTAATCAGGATCCTTAAACACAACTCATATATCCAAAACCATTCTTATTTATTTAATAAAATGAATTTGAAGGAACGAAAGGTGTAGAAAACCCCAATTAATATTAGAGGCGTAGCGTCGCTGGCTCTTTGTCAAGTTGTCATACTTACCAGTGGGGATGATAGCGACGCCCCTCGATGTCTTACACGATAAATGTAGTTCAAGACACGACAATATCTTGTAAAAATGGAGCGCAAGACACTATAATTTAATTTTTTTTCCAATAAAATATAAATTTTATATATAAAATTCTTTTTTAGTGTAATTATAACTGTAACAAAGTAATTGATTTGCATTGCTGATGTTCGTTGATATGAAAATCTTATTTCATATCTTCCAACACCTCATATTTATTAAATTACCACTGTAATATAGAATTTAGATTGGACTCTTCGTGAAATATAACTGATCAGAATTAAAAATCATTATTTATATAGGTGACAAAAACTTAAAGACCGCAAAAAACAAAGCACAATAAATATTATAACCCGGAGCTAATTATTATCAACAGTAAGCAACGTGGAGAGGGATAATTAGAGATGGACGAGTCGGGTCGAGTTCTGTGGTTCAACTCAACTCGAGTCCTGAAACCTTTGGTCCGATTCAAAACTCAACCCCAAAAAACCCACTTAGCCCGGCTCGAATTTAACTTTCCTTAAAAGATTTTCCAAAATCAATTGTAAAATGATCTTTACCTAGACATGATCAACGTTTTATATCTTAAATGGTTTAGTATAAGGTGAAGCTTATACTAAAGCTAAAAAAAAAAAAAGCTAAAAAAAAAAAATAAAGCTAAAAAAAAAAAAAAAAAAAGTATAAGGTGAAGCTAAAGTCAAATTATTTTTTCGTAGTTTAACTTTTCGCGAGTGAATTTCAAAGAATGGATCTTTTCCTCTACCGCACTAGTTTTATAATTTTTTTAGAATTTCTTGAAACTGCTGAAAAGTCGTTTTTGTATTTTGAAGAACTCGCTTCCTATGATGTAAACTCGAATACTTTAATTTGTGTTCGGGGTGACTATTAAAACTGTCTATTAACACTCAATTGGTTTTTCAATAATGTTTTAAAATTCTATCCTTAGCTTGCTAGAATGAGAGAAGAAAACTTTCATTTAAAATGGAACGATTCTCCATTTGATCCAACGTCTGGACTTTTTCTTCTGTTTTATCTACCAAACTTTTACACTAATAATTGTTGTAGAATAATATACTTCTCCTCCTATTTGCTAGCTTATTTTCTAAAAATATGAGATATTTCTTCAGAATTGTCTCCTCATCTTCATTAAAGTCGGATCATTTGCACACAAACTAAATATATTTTTTTTTAATTTGATTGCTACGTTTAACATTCCGGATGTAGAATTTTACCTTGTGGGGTCGTCTAGTTTTGGTGCGAGAGAAGTGGGCGAATCAGCAGTACTACAACCATTTCTAAATCTGTTTTGTATCTAGTAAAAAGTTTTTTTTTCTTAAATAGCATTCTTATTTTTCCTGTAGAATTGGTCGGATAAGTTGAAACGTCTTCACAGTTGTCCTGTTCATTTCCTTCCTTATCTTTCTTAAGGTCTTCATTTTTCTTGTATTTGTTGCATTGCAGCTATAGTCTTTAAAGCAATTCTTGTGCTCCGACATTCAAAATATAGATGATACCTAAAATGTTGATTTATTGTATCAAAAGATGGAAGCAAATTATTCAATACTGTCATAAATGTTTGTTAGCAGAACTAACACGAAACATATCTATTGTTATTCCTTGAATCTTTGTTTCCATTTTATATTCTTATGCTAGTTTTATGACAAAATGTACCGGTACTGTTATTATTATAATTCATAAAATTCCACTGGCGTCAGAAATTCGAACTATTCGGGCCGGCCCGTCGGGCTTCGAGTTGAGCTGAAATCGCCAACACGACTCGAGAGTAAAACTGAAGGCACAAAATTGAGCCAAGCTCAAACTCGAGGTCCATCTTTAGAAATAATAAGGGATTGATAGAATTTTGGACGTTGAGGAAGGGGCGTGAATTTCAAGAATTTCAATCGTTGATTGATTTCAAAAATATTAAAATAAACACTGATGATTAATAAAACTAAAATTATAATAATAAAAAAAAAAAAACCCATTAAGACATAAAATGTTTATAATCGGATGATTGATAACAAATACGTTAATTATGTTTCTACAATCCGAATTAGAGTAAGAAAATTTTATGCATTCTAATTAACACGTTACTTTTTTCCTGAAAACAACAATCAATATCATGTAGAAATTTAAATTAGAAATGAGTATAAGTATTGAAAAGTTTTCGAAATAGAGAAAAAAGTTCTATACTCTAATATTTCACAATATTTCTAGACAATATTCATTTAAACTAGAAAAAATAGTCTGAATTTTCATGAGACTTGTGTTAATTCATTTGTCTAAAACAACAATTAAGTTTTTACAAGGCGAAAATTATGGACTGGTTTTAATCTAAAGTAAACTCACATAATTTCATCGTTATATAGCATACTATTTTGTTGTAACTGGAACTAATTAACAAATACTATTCACCTTCTATTCTGAGATTACACTGAGATTAATACTTCTGAAACTATCTTGTATTCTCTCCTTGAGCTTGATATTTCTAACTTGAAGTTTCTAGATCACTTCGTCTACAACAAAGAAGCATCAAGCTGAAGAAGAAACTACGTTAATGTTTCACATGAATTCTTGTTAGCATTTAGTATGGAAAGTTACTCCTGTAAACTTAGGTTTTTAAATCTTATGTTATTTTACACATGACTGTAATTTCACTGTACTAATAGTACTATCTAATACATACCCATAATCCCATTCTCTATTATAAATACAAAAATAAGTAAACTATTCGTCCAATGACCAATTAAACGAGCGTATATTTCTTCATTTTTCGTAGTTAAGTTTAAGCAAAAAATTGTGAACAGAAGTATTAATCATTCTTACATTTCAACATAATCATCATTCCTTTTTATATACAATGGTAAAAAATGTTTGACGGCTAGTATTATGTAGATATTATTTATTACACATATTTATTGTATAATATTTTGTTACTTAACTCATTCAACAGAATTTAAAATCTCTGCTAATATGAGGGAGCAATTTTTTTACGCTGTATCTTAGATTTCTTACCTTTTTTTTGGATATCACTAACCTTTTGTTAGTATTTGTGTAT
>JAAAKQ030301909.1:0-10154 GCA_010016005.3 Zanna intricata
CTGGCACTGGATAGGGAATCTTGGAGAGCTGCATCAAACCAGTCAAATGACTGAAGACAAAAAAAAAAAAAAAAAATGAAGGTGTTAATAATTACAATGAGTTATGTAAATTAGATTACTTTTAAACATATTTCAGATAATTTGCAAGCAAAAAGAAATTTTTTACACCAAATTAATAGTAATTCTGATAAAAAAAAAATCAGAATAAAAAATATGTATTTTTATATACATATTTACATATTTTTTTTTTTTTTATATACATATTATTATATTTTTTTATATTTTCTTATTAACCATCATATAACTCTCCTTTTGTAAATTATAATTTATTTTTTTTATATACTCATATATTCTGAAGTTTTACTAATCATGAAAATATGTTCTAAAAATCCTCACATTTTTATCACTTGTTAAAAATGTTCAATTTTATTTTAAAAATATAATTTTTGCTATGTAGTTTTGAATTTTATCGCTTTTTAATTGTGTAATTCTCATAGATTTGATGTTACATTTACATTTTTATTAATGATTAATAATGAAATTTGTTCCAGAATTATGAAAATTTACATTTTCTATCCAAAATATCCAAATTTAATTTAAAAAATTCTCACAAAATTGAACAAACTTGGTTTGCTGGTAAAAAAAACTTTATGATTAGAGCTTTAAGGATTAAATAAATAAAATAGACTATTAAAAAATAATTGTTACCCTTTATTTATCACAAAAAGTTGGGTTCTGCTCTGACCCCTTACTTGGTTTTAAGTTCAAATAAAATAATGTTTACAATTACAAAATATCTTGCTGATGAATTTATCGTAACTTAATTAAGATGAAGGCTACAACAAAATCATCAGCATGTAGCAGATAAAAAATTGTTAAAGTTAAAGCTTATTGTAATCTAGATCTACACTGTGATCTCCTTTTCTCTTCTTGCCCAAAAAAAAAAGAATTTGATTTGCTTGTTTACTATGGACAAAAATGAAAGAATTTGTGACTTATCTTTATAAGAAACATTTTTGGTTTAATTGACAATAAAACAATCTTTCCTATGTAAAATTTTTTGTTCATTCTGTTATTTACTCATCAGATTAAATTTTAATAAATCATTTTGAAGTAAAGAAGTAAAGATTATGAAATTATTTTCAATTTTTAATGTATGGGATATGTTTGAATTATTGCACAGAGGCTAAGACCTATGTTGGGAAAAGCCTTGAATTTTTTAATAGCTCAAGATGTAATTTGTAAAAAATTATTGAAATTGAGGCAATTTTTTTTTGTAGGGGAAACTTTAATGAATCTTGACTAGCTATCTATCTAATGACTTATTGAAAATTGTATTCCATTTATTTTGTCTCCTCAGTGGGAGAATAGATTCTCAGAATCTAGAATCTCAGAATAGAATTGTATCCTCAGTGGGAGAATACAATTAAAAGAAAAATATAAAATCCATGATTTTAAAATATTAAACTTACACTATTCAGTTGTGAAATAATTATTTTAGAATATTGGTTGGGACCTGGCATCTTGAATGCTGTGAGTTAGAATTTGTCTACATATATTTCAATTAAACATGCATCTGTTTACTTAAACTTAATGAAAATAAAATGAGTTTAAAATTCAATGCAAGTGGCAGTAATTTTTTTTTTCAAAAATTGTTTTTTAAATATGTCGGTTTCTTCACTAAAAATAGTTTTATGAGGTTTTAATGTTGATTACTTTTGTTTCTTAGTTAAGTAGTTTGGTCATATTGTGTAATATTAAAAGCTTGGGATAAGTTATTTTAGTAACTTGGAACAGAAACTGAGCAGTCAAAACAAATGACTATCAGTTAAGGTACCATTTGCATGATGTGTTGTCATAGCAACAAGGTGCTAATAAATCCAATATTGAATTATGAGTAACTATTGAAGTAATAAAGCAATAGATTATGTTAAACTGGTGATAAGTTAATTTATATTGTCAGATTGTTAAAATTCATTTGCTGTCTTTGATGTACATTTACATGTCATTATCATATCCTGAATTTTGTATAATAAAACTGGGTAAAAAAAATGGGTTTTTTTACTTTTAAATATTAATATTCTGTATTCATTTATCATATGAGTTTCCTAAACATTAATATTAATGATGATTATTTAATTACTTTTTGACAGTGCTGCTAGATTAATCAGTTTAATTTTATATAATTTTTAAATCCAGGAATGTTCTGTTTGGTACTGATGCTTTATTATTAAACAAAAATAATGACAGCAAATCGTCAAGCCATTAAACTGTTCAGTTTCAGTATTGTATTAATTTTTTCCATTGTTAATGTAATAATTATTATCTGTTTTTTTTTCTAATCAGGTGGTGCTAAGTTGAATGGTGCTTATGAAGATGAGCTGATGGATGTTTCTGAATTGAGCAGTGATCAACAGCAATTGCTAAACCCAGTGAAGAGAATTAGTAGCAATGTGAGCAGCTGCAACAGTGATAAAACTATCAGTGACAGTGATGGAGGCAGTATAAAGGGCAGAAAGTGTAGTATAGACGCCAGCGAATATGTGCCTAACAGTGAAGTGCCTAATAATGAACAACAGGAAGTCGATGAATCTATTTCTAGTAATGGGTACAGTCATGATAATGATAATTTAAATAATGATAAAGTGTGCGGTAGATAATAAACGGGTGAGTGAAAGAATGTATTGTGATAATACTGTTGATAATAATAGTGAAGACAAAGGAAATTTTGAGGTAAATTTTGAGACACAGTTGTTGTTAGTGATGAAGAAAATAAGTGTGTAATTGATGGAAAAGGATAAGATGGTATTATTAGTAATAGCATAGATAGGTCTAGTGTTACTATTACAGAAATTATAAAGAATTGGGTTCCAATAATAAAACTGCTGTTCAGGAAACTGCAACAGATTTGAAAATTAAAATCGGTGAAACCAAGGGAGAAGTACGCGATAATTCTAAGCATGATGATTCTGTTGCCACTGTCACAAAAGATGCTGAATAGTCTGCAAAATCTAAAGAAGTCTGTGATAAATCAATATCAATATGTAATGAGACTAAAGGTGATGATGAAAATAATGACGACGATGATGATGATGATATTAATAATGAAAAAGATGATTTAAATAGAGATGGAATAAATTAAGAGAAACCAGAAACTACTGTTATAGATATTGATATTTTACCTGAAAAAGTTAAAAGTCAAACAAAATTGTTACTCCTGTAAATATTGTACACAGGTGGAGTTCAAGAAATTTGAATAAGAAGAAAAGTTACATTAAAAAAGATGAAAGAGATGTACCATTTGAAGATGAAGAAGAAAAAGAATGAAATAAAATTGATGATCAAGACATCGAAGAGGTACAACCACAGGATCCATTAGCCAATTTATCTAGTGATAAGTCACCTTCATCTAGATCTTCCAAGAAGACCACGATAGTTGTAAAGGATACAAAACGTTTGGCTGAAATCGCTGCTAATGCTCCTATTATGAGAACTTCACAGACTTCAATTAAAACCATACCTGTACCACAATCCACTAGTGTTACGTCTGTTCCTCAAAAACCACCAGTTGTACTTCCATCACTGACTAATGATATGTATGTTATTGAAGCACATTTCTTTATTGTACCTTATGATTATGAAAACCACCTACAAAACTTCTTAAAGAGTATGTGGATAAATTAGAATTGGCTGTAAAAGAACTGCAATTGCAGTTAGAAAAAGAAAAAAAGGAAAAAGGAAAATAAGAAAAGGAAAAGCAAGAAAAGGAGGTAAAAGTTATGCGAGAAAAAGATGAACAGGACAAACAAATGGAAACTGATAAAGAAAAAAATGCTGAATCTGAAGAAGATGGTGAAGATAAAAAAGAAAGTTAAAATGCAGAGCAAAGTGAGGAAAAAATTTATGATGAAAAAATGGATGTTGAAGAAAGGATAGAAAAAGATAAGGAAGTTAAAGATAAAATCAAGGAAGAAAAAAATGATGAAGACAAAGCAAAAGAAAAAGTGGATATGAAAATAAACCTAAAGATCTTACTAAAGATAAAGATGATAAACCTGCAGTTGAGAATGCAGAATATACTACCCAACAAAGTGAGAATGTTGTACATGAGAAGAAGAAACAAAGCAATTCATATTTTGATAATGCTTTTGGCAAATTTTTCATGCAAATAGGTATTAATCTGTTACAGGAGCATGTCCAAACTGATTTATTACGATCTCAAAAGAGAAAAAGGGATAGAGAAGGAAGCAAATGTGCACCAGATGTACATATAAAAAAGTAAAAAGAAAAATAAGAAAAGGAAAAGCAAGAAAAGGAGGTAAATTTTTTTTTTTTTTTTTTGTTTAACCTCTGGAACCACCGTTAAGGTATATCTTCAGAGGATAAGATGAATGAATTGTAGCATGTATGAAAAATGCCATGCCTAAATAAAAATATTTTTATATATTTTTTTTTCAATATTTTAAAATTTAAATTGGTTAAGTTTTCTCTCGATACTTTTATCTTGTTTTTCCTTTTTACTCAGTACCAATTTGGAATTAACTGTAAACCAAAAGTGTATGTAAAAATTAATTTTGAATAAAGTTTAAAGAGAGAAATGCTTTATAAATTAAATTTAAATTATCATTGCGCTGAATGTACCAATTACCTTGCTAATAGAACATTCAATTCAGAGAGTTTGTAAGTCATTGTTAACATCCAGCTTTATATCTCCTTGATGTGAACATTAGAATTTAGTAAGGAAAATAATGAACCCTTTAAAATTGAATTAAAAAAATGTGAATTTTGCAGTTTTAAAATTGAATTACAGTTAGTTACAGCACATCATCTAGAAACTCCACATATGCGTAATTATGTGTATCGTTGCAATTTTTGTACATTAGAAGTTGAAAGGCCTCAAGATATATTATTTCATATGGAGACAGAAAATATAATGTAAGAGGAAGATTAGAACATGCGCCAGCATTTCATCAGTGTCCTAGTTGTCCGTTTGAAGATAACCAAAAAAGGAAAACTTACGAGGCATTTGCTGTCTTGTGCCAATAAATATAGGCCAGAAAGAAATCAGGAAATGTTAATAAAATTTTGTTTGATTATATAATTAATGATTTTGTTATGCAAAAATTAGTACACTATGCTTTGTGCAGGTAACATTTAAAGACCTTTATTTTATGTGACAATGCCAAAAGGAATGTTATGTTGATGCATTTGTTGTTATACAAACATTTTCAGATTTATTATAATCCAGTGTTATGAAAATATATATCAAAGTGTTCATTAGACTTTCATATAAACAAACCTCTTTATACCCTGTATAAAAGTTATCAAAACAATGTTTTTTATACCCTGTAAAAAGCAATTGAGAAGTAGGATATATATATATTGGAAATTATCATTAGAGTATGAAGAGTAATTTAGATTATATTGTGGATACCGGTGTTCTTTGGTGGTTGGGATTCAATTAACGACACTTCTCAGGAGTGGTCAACCTGAAACTGTACAAGACTACACTTCATTCACATTCATACATATCATAGCCTTCGGAACTACCTTATGGTAGTTCCGCTAAACAGAAAAAGAAAGATTATATCAAAATAGTAAAATAAAAGCATTAGTTTGAAATTAAATTAATATACAGTTTACATTATTTAATATGTATATATGTACATAAATTTTTGTTTGCTGCGCTGGTTTGGTAGTCAAGAACTTTTCATTATCAGCTTGTGTTTTATAATTCACACTATTTTGAATGTGATCTGAAAGTTCCTTTAAGGTAGAATTTCACTTGATGGAAACAGTTTTTCCAGTTGAATTAGTCATAGACAATCTTATTTTTATTATTTAGTATTACTGGGCCAGTTATAACAGAATATGTACAATATATACAGTTATATAATTATGTGAAACATTATTCTCTGTTGAAATTAATATTTCTGCTTGATATACTTTTAATATGGGACTTTTTTGTGTTTATTTAAAGTACTTAGTATACAGCACTCTTAATTTACGTCTGTAAGACAGTTTGCCTACTCTACATTGAAGTGGAGTTTTGTTTTAAATAAATTTCTAAATTTGTAACTACTTTTCATTTTTAATATATAGAACTTCTGCAGTTGGAGCATATTTTAATTGACATTTTTAGTTTAATGAAAATTCCAGATAACTTTTTTTTTTTATTGTGAAGCTACAATGAATTCATTTTTTGTGTTTTGTATGAGAGTGAATTAATAAGTAGTATTATTTTATATATTTGTAAATGTTAGGAATTTTTTAATTTTGAGTTATATTTTATTCTTCTTCAAGCCATAAGGTTGTTTTGGTTAGTTTATAATAATTGTTTGGAAAATTTAAAACCATATGTGAGGTTAATTCACATTTAAAACTTTATGAATATATGTCTCTTCATTATTTATTTTCTATATATTTGGAGATATTTTTTTTTTTGTTCTGGTAAGCTCAAAAGAGTTTTCTTTCAGGTCATTGTCTGGTTTATTTATTTTCGTTACTACTGGGGAAAAAAATAAAATAAAAATTAATTATATTTTTCTAATGATATAAAAATATTTGAAATTAGCATGGATAGTACCACTGCCTTTGCTTCCTATACAGTTAATATAAATTTAATCAGCATGATTGTTGGAAAAAGTATGTTATATTTTTACATACAGTTGATTGATAACAGTTTCCAGATTGAATGTATGAGATTCTAAATTCCTTTTTGAATACATATGCGAAAATAAAACTCTTTGTGTAAATTAAGAAAGAATTTGTATCAGTTTTTATGAAATGAATAAGAGGAATATTAGAAAAATGATTTGTTTGTGTTTTGGTGATAGATATTATTCCAGTTTCATTTATTTTTTATGTCCCTAAATCATGTTTTCTTTACAGACAGATCTTTAGAGAAGTGTTAATTAGATTAATTAGAAGTTTCTAACCTTTGATTTAGTACCTTTACTTCTATCTGTTGTTAAAATAATATAATTAAATTAAGAAACATATGTGCCATTTATATTTCATTTTTTTTTTTATTTTGTTAATTAGTGTGAAAAAAATCAAAATTTACTTGCGTGTCATTGATTATGTTTTGTTATTATATTACTAAGAAGTGAATCCATCCTTTTTCTTTCTATCCTGATATTAATACATATGATATCCATTTTCCAGCAGTTCAAGTAAAATTTGTACCTTTTGACATCAGATTAATAAAAATGAAAGTATGTGTATGGAAGTTTTTAAGTATTTTTAACTGTTCCATATAATTAGTCAATTATTCTGCTCAGTTTGGCAAATTAAGGTGAATAATCTTTCACCTGAATTCAAGTAAAATATTATGAAGTTACCCATTTTTTTCTCCCAGCCAATTTAGAAGTTACATTCAAAAGGATTACTGATAAAAAATTATCTAGCGTCATTTATTTACATGAGCATCAAACTATGAAAAAAAAAAGTGTCGTTTGTTTGTTTTGTTGTGTTAAATAAATTATTGTGAGAAGGATTGATATCGTGTTGGTTATTTATACGAATCATGTTCTCACTATTATTGGCGACTATGATTGTATTGTTAAAATAATTGTGGGGAAGTTGATATCGTGTTACATAATCATTCGCTCACATCAACATGTTCTGCAGTTACTGTCCGCCTATACATTAAAGTAGTGGAATTTCCTGAAATCCATTAATTAAACATTTATTAACAGATACTCCCTCTATTGTTCAGTATATATATATATACAATTCAGCAATAAATTTTCCTGGGATTAATTCAATTGGTCTGTTTACATTGCTCATGTTATACAGTCCTGTACTATACTGCTGAATACAGTGTCAAAACAGAAGTGCCTTAGTGTTACATGAAACTGACAAAGATGTAAAAAAAAAAGTCACACAAAAACTTGTAATCGCACTGAGATCATTGTCAACAATTTTAAAAAATTGACTCGTGATACTACAACTAGACCAGTGTAAAGATAGCCACCAGGCGGTTTAGTAGTTAACTTGTTCTCCAGCTGACAAATCAGCTGATTTTGAAGTTGAGAATTCTAAGGTTCAAATCCTAGTAAAGGCAGTTACTTTATACAGATTTGTTTTTTTTTTTTGTTTTACCTCTGCAACCACCATTAGATTATATCTTCAGAGGATGAGATGAACGAATTGTAGCGTGTATGAAAAATGCCATGCCTAACCGGGATTCGAACCCAGGATCTCCAGATGAAAAGCCGAGACAGTACCACTCGGCTATGCAGGCCAGCGAGTGGTAGTTTATACAGATTTGAATACTAGATCATGGATACTGGTATTCTTTGCTGGTTGGGTTTCAATTGACCACATATCTCAGTAATGGTTGACCTGAGACTGTATACTACATTTCATGTACTGTCATACATATCATGCTCATTCATCCTCAGAATTAATACGTTACGATGGTTCTAGAGGTTAAACAGAAAAATAGAGACCAGTGTAAAAAAAATCTAGTGAGAAAAAACTTAAAAGGTGGCATATATGATGATATTGATGAAGCCATTTTAAAATGGATGACAGTGGTGCATGAAAAAAGCTTCTATTATCTAGAACATTAATTAAAGAAAAAGCCCTGGAATCAGGAGCTACATTTGGACCCAAGGATTTCCAGACCTGCAATGAGTGGTTAAGAAAATAAATAAAGATATTATGTTATTCTTAAAGTAATTCCTAGAGAATGTGCAAGTGCCAGCATAACTGACTGTGAAATTTGGAAGCAGACTCTGTTGAAACTGACTGTTGAACTGTTGAGAAGGATATTTGCGAAAAGACATTTTCAATGCGGAGAGACAGGTCTATTTTTCAAATGTTTACCCAACAAAACATTAGTTTTTTAAAAATCCGTGCTTTAGTGTTAAACAAAGTAAACTAAGAATATTACGGTGTTAGTGGCTACAAACATGCTGGGATCTAAAATACTAAAAATGTTGGTAATCGATAAAAGTAAAACTCTACATTGTTTTCAAGGAGTTAAATCTCTAGAGGTAGGCTACACATTTAACAGAAATGACTACCAACAGTTTTACAGATTGGATAAAAAAGCTGGACAAACAGATTACTAGACAAAAAATAAAGATTATACTTTCTATCGATAATTGTACAGCGCATCCTCAAAACATTAATTCTGTATTAAGTAACGTAAAAGTCATATTTTTCCCACCCAACTTAATGTCAGTTATAATACTACCAATGGATCAGGAGGTAATGAGAAATATTAAATTGCATTACAAAAAAAAATCCAAAAAAAATTCTAAACTTTGTAGAAAACGAGACTCTCCCTATTGATATTTGTATTCGGAAATGCATTTCTGAATTATCAAAAGTATGGACTTACGATGTTAGTGATGAAACAATGTTCCATTGTTTTTTTAAGCTGGTTTTAGTACCACCACAACAAAATTTAGTACCACCACAAAAAAAAAACACAGAATGGAATCTGTTTTTTTTTTTTTTAAATCTGAATGGTATGGAAGATGATGATTTGACACTAGTACAGTTAAAAAGTGACTTGGATTTCTTCCAAACAATTGGAAATGTCAGTAATGAAGTTACACTAGAAGAATTCATCATTGCTAATGAACAGGTTACCGTTTCTGATATTCCTGATGATGATGATGATGACGAAAATTGCAAACACCAACAAGAGAGAAAACCTGTTGACAATGCGGTTTTACAGTCATTTAAAACAATTTGGCTTGGCCTACAGTTCAAGGATGAAGTACCTGACAGTAATTTAGAGTATTTAACTAAATGTGAAACCTTTTTTGAACGTAGTACCGTATTCAAACACAGAAAATTAGTCACTTTTTCAAGTAATAAATTAATACTGTATTAAAAATTATATACTATAAACATTACGTATCAAGAACTAAAGAATGCATTAGGATTAGTATTTTTTTAATTAGTTTTAAAAAAAGTTAACGTATTCATTTTTTGTGTTATTATTTAAAAAAGTTATGTGCTAGAAAAAAAAAATACAATATGTACAGTGAATAGAACTGAGTACAAGAATCTTTTAAGTAAAGTAAAGCCTACATCCATTCTAAGTACGAGGTAAACCCACCGGGTTGGTCTAGTGGTTAACGCGACATCGCAAATCAGCTGACTTCGAAGTCGAGAGTTCTAAGGTTCAA
>JAAAKQ030301920.1:0-10154 GCA_010016005.3 Zanna intricata
ACAGGCAATAACCATAAAAAATAAACAAATAATAAAACCGAAAAATCAAACTTAACACAAAATGTGTTAACACTATGCTTATGAAGATGTCTGTTTACTTTTATCACCCTGGTGTAAGCAATTTGATCCCGACACTTCAAAAAACCTCATTTGTCTATGCGATGATCCAGTTTGCCTATAGTGAAAAGCATATTGGTTAAAAGTGTATGCAATACGCAATAGATAGTATTTCAACTCTTTGTTAAAAGTCACATTATCATTATATTAAAGAAATTTTATAACCGAATCTTTTTTCTTTATAAATTTTTAACTTTTTTTTTAGATTTTTGTACAGCGGTTTATATTTATATTAAAATCACACTCAATTTTCTTATTTTATTACATTAACCTTCAGATTAATTAATTTTTCTTATTTTAAAGAAGTGTGTTCTTGTAAACAAATGTTTTAATTTCAATAAAATTGGCTCGTCCGTAGTAAAATTTAAATTTTGTTTTAAAATGATAATGAAAAAAAATTTTATAAAACTTTGCTAATGAATGATAATAACTGTATTAAGCCAAGACATAGAGAAATAAAAGCTGCTTTTATGTTAAAAAAGATCATAGGAAACCAATTGTACCACAGTATGTAAGATTGTTTGTTTGTAGATCAACATGTATTTGTTTTCAACTTCTCTTTTTTTTTTTGTTATTAAGCAAATTTTAAACACCAAAACAGAATGTTGTGTTTTTCTTTAGTCTTTTTTCTAAATTGAAAATTAATTGAGCAATATAACACTTCAATGAGAAAAGTTGTGGAAAATTAACCCTCGAAATGGTAAGGGACGATTAAATCGACAGCCCATAAATTGCAGCTGTTGATTTTTTTTTTGTGTCACCTCCGGAGCCACTGTTAGGTTATATCTTCAGAGGATGAGATGAATGAATTGTAGCATGTGTGAAAAATGCCATGCCTGACCGGGATTCGAACCCAGGACATCCGGATGAAAAGCCGAGATGATACCACTCGGCTACAGAAGCTGTCAATTTTGCTGACAGATGATCTCGCCCGTGTTTTTAATTAACAGGTTAGCCAGTCTTCTTAACTGTACTATCATTTTAAACACAAAATTCCCCTCTTTCTCACAGTATACTTTATTTCTGCTGGGAATGCTTCAGCAAAGTCGAGGTAGCATTTGTGTGTTACCTACCATTGTTTACATCGCTGTGTTGCGTTTGCAGTTCATTCTTGTGTTTATGTTTAAAATATCTTGTTTGTTGCTAGTTATAGGTAAGAATTTCTGATAAAAAAAGGTCACATAAAAATATATTATGAGATTCAAGAATTATAAACATAACCTATGTTTTGAACAAAACATACATAAGCTCGACAGTGGTCATTCATAATCCATAATATTGTGTTGTCTGATCTTCATCTGTTTCAGTTACGCTTTACCATTTTTAATGTTTGAATTCTGAATTCATATATCATATATAAACAAAATTCTTCCAGTATTTTGTCATCTGTTTATGCTCTAACCCGTCTACCTGAAGGACAGAAAAGTACATGTAAAGTTTGACTTGTAAAGTTACACAAAAAACTGGGGAAGACCATATTACTGGTGTCTAGGATGGTAGCATCTCGGCATTTCATCCGGAGGTCCTGGGTTCGAATCCCGGTCAGGCATGGAATTTTTCATACACGCATCCATTCACCTCGTCTGGCATTCATTCATCTCATCCTCTGAAGATATATTCCTAACAATGGTTCTGAAGATTAAAAAAAAAAGTTAAGAAACAGGATTTTCCTCTTCAAGATTATATTACTTATTTTTTTATTTTACTAAATTATTACTTTACATTAATGATAAAAGAAATATTAACTTAGCAATATTCTTTGAGATTCCCTGTTTAATTTGGTATATAATAGGCCTAATTAGGGTAAATATCATTAAAATGCTGTAATTTTGGAAAAAGGCTATATATTATGCAAAATTACTTGGCATTTCAGAAGTGATATATTTACTACTTCAAGGGCTAAAATACCATTACAATTAAAATATAAAATTGTTTAAGGGCTTGTTTTAAAGGTATTTTAATTGTCCACAACTAATTTCGTTGAAGTTTTATGATTGCTCAATTACTTTTCAATTTAGAAGCAAAAAACTAAAAAAATAAAATTATTTAAAATCTAATTTTTGGTTAAATATTAACAAAAAAAAGTCAGGAGTTGGAAACATGTGCATGTTGGTCTACATACCTTCTTACATACTAATTGTACTGCTGTATGTGGTACAATCGGAAAGATTGTACCACATACGAAGATTGGAGATTTCCTTCAATCTTTTAATTCACATGAAAATCTATATGTCCCCTTGGTCTATATTAACAGTAAAACAGGAAGAACAAAGATAGCTTATTTGATGAATTAATATGAAACAACTGTTACGGTATTTAAATTTTTAATAGCGCTTAAGATGAACGCAGGGAATTATTTAGGCTTTTAGAAATAAAATGAATAGAATTCCCAAAACTGAATTATTGATTACAACTGATGCAGGAAAATATGATTATCAAAAAATAAATAGAGCGATAAAAAATGAAGAGAATCGTTGGAGAAACATTTGAAGCCAATATGTATTATTATTAAACGTGCAGATGGAAATCCAGTAGACAAGAAAGTTAACAACACATGGCTGGAATATTGAGAGAGAGGGAGCTACATGTTAAAAGAAAAATGATTGAATGAAGTTTTAGAAAAAGTTAAAGAATTTGATATAAAGGTATCGGACAGGTCTCTATTTTGAGAACATAGTTTGTTAGGACTCTAGAAGTCTTAAAAGCGGTTGAGATAGATACAGTCAGAATTATTGTCTTGTTTAGGAAAAGAAGAACTACATAAACTATACAGATGAGTATAGTTAAATATAAAGCATTAATATTAATGTAGCATTTGATATGTGGAGGTTTTTAATTCTTTCTATTTGTACATTACACCATTCTATTTGTTATGAAACAAGAAATGTACTTTTATCATTGAAAATAAACTCATTTAAAAATTATCCCCCCTTCATGATCTAACCTATCTACAATATTTTTAGTGAATTCAAATAATTTAATTTTATCATGTGGATAAATTCTACGTAACACCTTATTTTTAAATGCAATAAAGCGTATTTTTTTTTTTTTTTGTAAATATTGTGTACAGTTGTTTTTGGATTGTCTAATTATACCAGACTAAACACTGAAGAACAGCGATTTCTACAAGTTTTGAAAATAATTTGTTTAAATGGTCTCAATAGTTTTGGCAGACACTGATGATCATCCTGGACTTCACTGCTTCAGTAAGCTGAGTAATTTGTTACCTGAATGTTATTTTCTTGTATTGGTTCTTCATTAAATACACAAAGGTGTTTATCTCAACCAAGTGTAATCGACTCAAATTTTGAAAGCTACCAAATATACTGAATTTTCCTCTCTATTGTAATCGTGGTGAGTAAATGAGCTTTGTAAGGTTATCGATCTTGTAACGCATATGGAGCAGGAACTTGTTTATGTGTGGAGGAGTTGGACAGTTTCTCTTCATTTTTACAAATATACATCATGTCTCTAACATGCTTCATTTCAAAACTATGATTATTTGAAGCCCCACCATTATTTTACTATCGCTGTATTTTTAAGTTTGACAAGATGATATTAATCATTTTAAAAACGTAAGTAAATAGTTTTACTCATATTATTAAAAAGACATGATGAAATATCAAACATGTTTCATAATAACATAATATCATATAATTCCTGTATTAGAGGTAAATATTTAATGACAGAAGAGTTAAATAAAAGGCATTTTTAAAGTAAAATTGCAAATTACAAGTGTATAATTTGCTGCCTATATATATGATGTAAACAGATAGTGCTTTTGTAGGTTATTCGATAATTTGGTTATTTTAATTAATAATCAACTGTTAGCAACAGCAGTTAAGTCATTTTGTTGTTAGCTGTTGTTTATATCCATCTATTTATGATGAGCGCTACAATTCATGAACTTGTAAAGTACATGACAGTGTAAGGTATGAGAAGTAATCCAATTTTTGATGGGAGAAAACAATACTGCAGTTGAAATTATCTGACAGATTTCTGATTTTTATGGGCCGAATGTAATGAGTAATGCTAACAGTGATACTGTTTATTTTGAGAAGGGAAAACAAATGTTCGCGATTATGAAAATGAAGATGATAAATTGTTTGATCGCATTGTTAGTAGAGATGAAACTTGGATTTCTTATAAAAAGTATTAGTTAATGTGATTGCGGATTCATCATCTCCTAATCCAAAGAAGTACAAACAAGAATGTTTGATAAAGAAACTTATAGATACTTGCAAATACTTTTTGTCTTGCTTGTCAGATTTAATGATAATGGAACTGCTGTGATGCCTATACGTATTGAAAAATGTTTTAAAATCATATAAAATAAATGATAGATTCGATTCCATGGGATTTTGTTTTTTGCATGCAAACACTTGGTCACACATGGCAAATCAGACAGTGAGGCACTGGATAATATTCAATCATCGATCTGTAGCCCTGATTTTGCTCTCTGCAATTATTTTACTTTTTTTTTGTCTTAAACAGTGGTTTGCATCAAAAAGGTTTGACAATTGAAGAATAGTGTTACTGGGTGGTTTAAGAAGTTGCTGGTGGTAGAAGCTAGAGAAATGCTAAGAAAAAATATTTGATGTTGGACGGAGCCGTGTAGAAAATTAGTAAATATGTGTAGTTGTTATGCGTAAGTAATAAAGTTTGTTAATATTTTTTCATTTTTATTTTTATTTTAAAATACCTTACTTTAAAAACATGCCTTGTAATTGTCTTCTATTTTTTTAGATATGATCAACAGTTTATTAGAATGTTGGCATCAATTATTTTTGAAGCCGCGATCTGTATATGATGATATCGAGAATGAAGATGGAGATAGTAGTGCTGCTGAAGCTGACAATGAAATGTTTTTATCTAAACATATGTTTAAAGCTGCTAAAAAATGGGTAGCAGTATTGGCATCGTTTGCCGGTCATGATAAAGGAAGAGAAGCATTAGGTATTCATAAATGTTTCATTATTCTGTTCATTTTTATCAAATTTCCCAATCTGCTACTAAAATTAGTGAAGAATAATATAAAAATTGCTTTGATTAATTTCAGTTTGTGAAACCATATTTTAAGGAATTAAAAATAAAATTAAAATTAATAATTTATATGTTTCTATGATAGACTGATTGTTCTTTTCATGTTTTTGGAGCGTTCCTCAGTTTTTCAACAGCCATTCCATGGGCTAAATTTAATATACCCAATTTATTTAACCAGAATATGATTACAAAATTGTACATTAATTCAGTACATTCAGTAATTCCGCAGAGATAAACATAGCTATCTGTTCGCAGTCTGGTAACTAACGTTAACCTAAATACTAATATTACATACTATTTGTACAATATACACCAAATAAGCTTCTTTTCATGCCATCACATCTAAAAAAAAAATATTACATGTCCACTTCTACTTCAAAATATTAGTTTTTACTCAACTCAACTAATTTTGGTTGACCTTTTGTTTATATTCAGTTTTTTTAATTCATTGTCTAACTGATTGAACACTTTTAAAGCCTTATAATAATTATTCTTATCACTTACAGCTTTACCTTTTTTTGGCACTTGTATATATTTGTTTCTTGTTCTGCTAGTCGTGCTAGAAAATAACTCGGAAAGCTCACTATAGTGATGAATTAGAGATTCATAAGCAAAAAGCTTTTGCAGTGAGAATGGAGCATCTTTCACAGATTTGTTTTTATTGACAATTTTTAGCAATCTTTTTTGCAATCTCTGCAGTAGTATTATTGTGTTATTAATAATAAATATTTTCTCGTGTGCGTCGTGTGTGGATATTATATACTGGAATTGGTTTATGTAGCTGTGTTGATATTAGATAAAATTACAAACAAATTACCTTAATTTTCTATGTAGTTTACTTCAACAGAAATATATTTTCTCCACTTGAGAGGTAGCTTTTTGATCCCCTCATTAAATAAAACAAGGTGGCTGTCTCAACAACCAATTGCACACATAATGCTCAACTGTGACATTGCCTTAGAATCTTTTGCCCGATTCTAAAATCAGGCAAATGATTCTAAGAAATTTCTTTCAGCAAATCAAGCATGGAAGTCACATTTTGACAAATCTGGATTTTTCAGCAGGTATTCAAAAGATGTCCTGTGAATTTCAGCGAATTATTACTGTATATGAGAAGAACAGAGTGAATTAATTGCCAGCATCATTTGTTGTGATAAGCAGCCCTGACACATCCAACAATTGGCAGTAGTATGCCACATTTACCATCCTTCATTTGTGTAGAAAATCAATTGACAGCACACCTTTTGAGCCCCAAAAACAAAGTTTCCAGTACTTTTCCAGCATTTCTCTGCCTCGATCGGTGATCTCTCGCCACTTTTTTCTTCACTCCATAGTAGTTCTTTTGCTTTCTAGAGTGTAGTAGTGGACCCAAGTTTTTGTAACAGGTCACAATACAGTCCAAAAATGGCTCTGCTTCCTCCTCAAAGCAAAGCTGACAGATGTCTTTCTGGATATTTCTCTGTGCCCCAGTGAGAAAATGTAGGACCCATCTCGCCAATATTTTGTTGTATCCAAGTGTTTCGACACCATTGTATGGACATTCTCCAACATTTACCCACTAATGATGCAATAACGTTTGCCCACTGCAATTTCAGCGATAGTTTTGCACCGGTCACCTTCCACAATTTCACAAATGGCCTGAATCTTATCATTGACTTTGGTCTGCTGATGATTTCTGACTTTTCCCTTCAGTCAGTCAATGTTATAACATAGTGTGCTGTATTTTAAACAAAACATCTTTTTTAATACTGAAATGTCATTTCTTTTGATTTTTTTTTTTTTTTTTTTTACAGTAAGTAATGGTGACCAGTTAAGTGTAATTATGTTGAAACTGTTAAGATTGCCTGATGAAGATGAACGTTGTGAAGAAATGTTAACAGATATTGTAAATGTATTGGAAGCTTTAATATCAACACACTTTTTTGCTGAAACTATTAAATTGTTATTATCTATACTTTACAATATTACTCAAATGCAAGGTATGTAGGGGCTCACTGTTATCAAATTTCTGTGAAAACGCACAATAATTTATGAGAAAATCATTATAAATTAGGATATAAATGTTATATATTTTTTTATTGAGGTTTTGTTTACATAAATATAAACAGGTTACTGTCTATGTTTTTATTATTTTTATTTTTCTATCCAATATGGTTTGCATCAGTAAGGATAACAATTATTTTTTAATTATTTGATGCATCATTTAGTTGGTATTACTTATATCGCTAGAAATTCCACCCTTGCTTCCTTTATTTGCTTATGGAACTTCTGTTATTCTTTTAAAATATTCTGACTGATATATATATTTATAAACCCTTTTTATATATATATATATATACAATAGTTAGATTAAATCAGGGGGACAGGTAGGTATGCTACATCATAGTTAAAAACAAAAGAACTCCCCCAGCAAGCTAGATCTTTGTAAAACTTGTATGAAAGCAGTAACACAAAATACACAGGTAATTATAAAATAAGAAGAAATGTGATTAAAGTCTGTATTAATTATTTAAATTATAAAATCATGAAAAAATATTATCGTAAATACATACATTAAATGTAAAAAATAAGTATAAAATAATTCACAATTCAAAATGTGTTTATGAAAATTATTTGATCACAAATTTTATGTACACATTGAAAGATATGTAGAAAATTTAGGATTTTTAATTTTCATTTAGTATTATGCAAATATTAACAATTTTTGTAAAACAAAATCTTTTATTTATATTTTATTAAATAAATTTGTGGGAAGATTTTAAAAAATATTTTTTTAAAAAGACTGTAAAAGGTGATGTATGTTTTTAGCTTAATAATTAGCGATATTGAAAAATATAAATGACCCCCCCTTTATCAAAGACTTTTTTTATTGTCAAAATTATACTTATGGTAACATTAAGCAGAAATTGCAGTCATCATAACAGTTAGTAGGTTCTTGCCAAATCGTAGGTATGCCAAAAGACAAATTCTCTTTTTTCCTTTTAACCTCCAGTTAGATTAACGTAAGTGTAGCACTTGATGCGTCCTACAAATAGAACTTAGAATTTATCTTGGTCTCCGAAAAGATAGTCAAAATAATGTTTGTAAACAGTTTTCAGCAGATTCGATATCAGTTTTCATTGACTTTTCATGGTGAATTCTCCGCACACGGCAAAAAATATTTGGAGAATATTTACAAGCCCGATATTTATTCATTGTAAAATTCAAAATGTTTTTAATGAATGAAAGTAAACTGAAATATTACAGAAATATTTATTTAATTATAAAAATAATTAAGTTTTAATTTATAAATATTTAATTACTTAAAACATTTAATAAAATTGTTTTACCATGGAGCGCAATAACTCCACTGGGTCAGTTTAGTTTTTTTTTGTTGTTTTACCTCCGGAACCACCGTTAGGTTATATCTTCAGAGGATGAGATGAATAAATTGTAGCGTGTGTGAAAAATGCCATGCCTGATCGGGATTCGAACCCGGGACCTCCGGATGAAAAGCTGAGACGCTACCACTTGGCTATGGAGGCCGGCAGTCTAGTGGTGAGCTCGTCGTTGCTAATTAGCTGATTTCGGAATCGAGAGTTTTAAGATTCAAATCCTAGTAATGGTAGTTACTTTTATATGGATTTGAATACTGATTGTACTGACATCTTCTGAAGTAATACCTTATGGTGGTTCCAGAGGCTAAACAGAAAAAGGAAGAAAGATGGAGTGCAATAAAACACTGCAAAACACATATGCGTGCATACACATGCACAGATAGTGAGAGTGAGAGGGGGGTGCTGCATATATTTAATAAATCTTGATGTTCAATAAAATAGTACTAAAAGCTTTGTCATAAAAATCTTTCAACAAATTTATGGCATAACATATGAAACAGTCTTTATAATATGTGTCTGCCACAACTAGAGAAGACAGCAAAGTCATACCAAGAACTGAAACATACTGAAGAAAATTTCATCATGTTGAGTTATTTGTTACTTGAGCACTGACATGTCTATGCATGTCTGGCTTGACATAAATTGATATCATTCAGTCATTATGTATGAAATGTCTACAGCAAGCATCACAACATGAATTAGATTTGAATAAGCAAATATACAGACATAACTAACTTATCTGCATCGTTTGTTCTACAAACAAATAAATTTAAGGGATTGTAACTGAAGAACGTTGTGCGACAGGTTGTGTTTCACAATACATATTCAGATTCAGCATATAAAATGCTGTATAGAACATCTACTCCCTTTTCAGTTCCAGGTTTTATATTGAGGTGTAATCTGATTGAAACTAAGAAGAGATGGTATTCGGTGAAGATTTGAAGATGTAAAAGACAGATAAGATTTCACTTCTGTATGATCATGTAAAATAATATATCTGATTAAAACAGGTCCACCTCAATCAGGTTCATTATGTTTTGGTCATTTATGCATAATACCGTACATACAAATCGCGTTAACCAGATAACACAACATGAAAGATAATTTTAAACAGGTTGATGCTTGAAATCTGTATGAGAAGCTGAGATTGCATGAAAATAAAATTTAATCTCGGTAATATATAGATGAAAATCTAGTAAAGAAATAAAAATTGTATCATTCTGTTATTGAAGTTGTAACATTTTCTGTTTAATTGCTGATATCATGAGAAAGATTTACTCATTTTTTATAAATTAAATACCTCTCTTTATCTGTTTAGCCTTCGGAACTACCGTACGGTATTACTTCAGAGGATGAATGAGGATGATGTGAATGTAGTCTTGTACAATCTCAGGACAACCACTCCTGAGAAGTGTGGTTAATTGAACCCAACCACCAAAGAACAACCACCGGGTTGGTCTAGTGGTTAACACGACATCGCAAATCAGCTGATTTTAAAGTCGAGAGTTCTAAGGTTCAAGTCCTAGTAAAGACAAAAATTTTTATACGGATTTGAATACTAGATCGTGGATAGCAGTGTTCTTTGGTGGTTGGGTTTCAATTAACCACACTTCTCAG
>JAAAKQ030301942.1:0-10154 GCA_010016005.3 Zanna intricata
GAAACGACTGGCACTGGATAGGGAATCTTGGAGAGCTGCATCAAACCAGTCAAATGACTGAAGACAAAAAAAGAAATTGTCATATCTTGTCAAAATAGTTGTAATGATCCCACGGTTCTTAAAAACTCATCCTTAATGAAAATTTATCAAAAAGCTTATAAAATGAACTACTTCCATATTATATATCAACTAGATTTTCCCTTAGGCATCCGTTTTTAATTTGTCTGGGGCCGTGGTGATGGAATCTTTGTTCAATGACAATATCAGGGAGGTAAGCGTTTTGTGGCCAGCATCAGATGATACCAATCCAAATGGATTAGTGAGCATTGCAACAGAGCCTTAACTTGAGCACTATCTGCTAAAATGTTTGGGTCAGCTAAAGTGGCTCGCCCTGTGTTTTAGAGGCCTCTGTGCTTTCGGGGGCTCCATTGTTGGTTGTCCACTCATTAATAATACACTCAAATTTACTGGCTGAAGTTGGTGGTAGTTCTGCAATATAATCTTTCAGTTTGAAAGAAGTTTTAGTAACTGCAGAAATTTTTGCATAGGACCTTTAGCAATCTATTTTGAACAGTTTTCCTCATTCGGAAGTTGCTGACCTTTTGAATTGTCTTGCCTGTTGAATTGTTACTTCTTCTTTGTACATTGGACAGTTCCATGATCTTACTACTATTTAGCCCATGACTATTTACACAAACATGTGGATCCCTGCATAGATCTAGATGCAATGGGTGTCCACAAGCATAGATATGTTTCCTTGTATAACGTGCTGCCATACGTCCAAATCTCTGACATTCAAAGTACCACAATGGAGTCAGGATAAATGGACAGATGTCTAATCTGTGGAAGTCAGCTTTTATTTTCTATGTACACTAAAAAACTTGGTTTGCTAGTATCAAAAGATGTAACACAGAGGATACAACTTTTCCATTATGTCTTGTGTTCAGTCATTGACACGCTACTGAATGAACTCCCCCATGTTCATTCAGTTTGTCGACGATTCCTTCCTCTGTGTAGTTCAACAATTTCTTGTACAGACTCCCCCCTTTGACGTATTTTAAGTGCTGTTTAATGAAACCTCAATATCCAAATTCCAATTTTCTTCAACTTAAGTAACCATGAGTATTGTAAATCATTGACATTCTCAATGAACAATCCTATAGTAATCTTTTTCACCTCCTTTACTGGTATTCCTGCAGTTTGGAATGCCATGAATTTTCATTAAAGGACTAATCTTACCAAATTCCCCTTCTTTCTTTTTAATCACAAAATATGTGGGTTAGACTTGGATTTTTATTTGGATTCTGCCTTAGAAATTGTGGAATAAATATTCCATAAGGGAAAGTGACACCAGTCAATATCACAAAGTGCAGAAGGAGAGGTGTTTGGACATGCTGAGATCACTGATTCTGTCTTGCTACCTCCAGTCAGCTGATTTCCACAGATTTAACCCAGAACAGGGAATCAGGTACTGCCTGACCCACTATACCAACATCCCAGGGCTTGTGCATAGCAGTAAGGGCTTTGATACTCTTACCCATGGATAATCCTTGGCAAGGGCTGAAGTGGCTGACTTACATTGAGTGGTGCAAACCTTTGGCAGAGCAAGCACTCAGCTCACCCCTAGCCCAGGTTACACTATTGGGATGAGCACTTCCCATCTGCACTCCAGCTAACCTTGGTAAAAACAAACCACTATCATGTAACTCACTGCAAGTAGTGAAAGCGAGAAGCAGAAACATAACCAGCTCAGATAGCTTGAGACCGCCAATCCCATACTCTACAGGGATCTCCTGGGCAAAAATATGCTTATTATTATTATGACTGTATGATTACTATTTGGTATTATAATTATTTCTTAATATTAATGAAAATAACTATCTAGAAAAAAACTGTCTAGCTGGTTTTATTAAAAAAGACGTTCTACAGTTGTGGAAAAAATATACTTTTTATTGCTATATTTTTTGTTTTTTAAAACACAGTATATATATATATATATATATATATATAAATGTGTGATTGTATGTATGTACATAGGTATATATTTGTATATGTAAGTATTTGTAAAACTAACATTACTTTCATTTCTATTAAAATATAGAAGAGCTAATGTTAAGTATATCTGAAGTAGATTGATTTAGGCTTATTTAATGAAAAACTTGTTCTTTTACAACCATTTTGGTGTGACTAGAACCATAACACTGAAAACAGCATCTGGTGTTTGGTATATATGGTCGCATATGAGCAAAAAGATATCCAATTCTTTTCAAGTCAGGAGTATTGGAGCAGAAAAGGTTTGCTTTGATGAGTGATAACATTGGCATATCAAAACCATTCTCCTTTCTTATTATCCTCTGCACAAAAGTGACTGCCTGCAGTGATAGTTCTTCTTATATTTCTGCTATTTCAATACTAGACAAATCATAGCAAAAGATCACTCCCTTGCTGAAATTTAGAGTATTATAGGGCTCTACTATCATTCTGTCTTTCTCTATTTTCTTAAATATTAGGAGTTTTCGGCATTGATCTTTGCTACACACTTCAATCAGTTGGGCACAACTCCTAAGCTTCTTAATGGATTTCACAGAGACCACAGGTTGTTATCACACTCTTATTTATTACAAAAGAAGGATCTGTGTAGAGGATTTATTTTCCTTGTTATATTTAGCTATAAGAAACCGTACACTTTTAAATTTACTACTCTTGTTTCTGGACAAGAGTCTACACCTCTTGTTTATATTCCTGGTATAAACAAGAGGGTACACCTCTTGGTTCTATTTTGCTAGACACATCTTCAGCTGACAAAGTCAGTCGAAGTCTCAGACTCCCTGGTTTGTTGGTTTTTCAAATAGATCAACAGACATTGAAAGATTTTTAATTTGGACTGCCATATGATTCCCATAAATGCCAGCAGTTTTAATGGACCACTGCAGCAGAACCCATCAATGCTGGAGCTATAACTACACAGTCACTGCTACACTGTCCTGGTGCCCAGAGGACATTGTTTGAGACTCATTATGTAAAGCCATCCACCCATCGACAGGATAGTTTCCACCTTAGGTTACAGTTGCACTTCATATGGTATTGCTACATCATCACCATGTATAATTGTAAGAAGAAATAGTGTAAGGTGTAATCGTGTTTCTGTGTAAGGACTTATGTTATAATTTGTGTAGTGTTTGTGGTGTATTGTGTAAAAAGTTCAACAGCTGAACTTGTAGCATGTTATAAGAAGTAAATGCATAGGCTAGGGTCGTGGGGGTGCCAACTACCAATGTCTTAAATAAAAAGACTCCTTGTTAGAGACATAAGTTGTAGATGACTAACAGAAAATCCAAGTTGTAAAAAACATTTCTATTATTGATAAATAACTGAAGTATTAAATTAATATTATAAAATAGCATATAAAAAATTAAAGTTGATGCAATTTTATTATTACAGTACAAAATAGATAAACATAAGTAATGATTTGTAATTTCATTAGAGGGGGGAAACTGAGAATACTTGAAATTCAGTCAGATATGTGCAGAAAATAATACAAATCATAAAAATAAAAACTTGTAAGTCTAGGTAACATTTAAATATATTTGTTTCAGGCAAAAGTAGTTAAATAGTTTTAGATATAAATTATATTTTAGAATAGACAAATGAAAAAAAATTTACTTGAAAGAAAGAAATATTCATAAAATAAAAAATAGTATTTTGTTGCATTAAAATTATGACATAGATTAAAAAACCAGAATAATCATTAAAAAATGTTTATCTGAACAAAAAATTTATGTTTCGAAAGATAAATTATAAAAAACTTTAAAAATTACACATGTATGTAAGTTCACTCTCATGTGCTAAGCTAAGTTAGAAATGTTATTTACTTGATCTGCACTCTTAAAATTATATTGGGAAACATCAAACACAACAATATGTGAGTCTGAGCCGGCCTGCATGACACAAGTGATAGCTTCTCGTCTTTCATCCAGAGGCCCTGAGTTCGAAACCCGTTCAGGCATGGAATTTTTATACTTGCTACAAATCATTCACCTCCATTCTCTGAAGAAATACCCGACTGTAGTACCAGAGGTAAAAAAGAAATATTATAAATCTGAAAGGTTATACTGCAACATGAATTCTCCCATTCAGTAAGATATATGCCAGCAGTGAACATGTTAAATGTGTAATGTTGTGACTGTAATGTATTTTTTTTTTCTTTTTTCTTAATCTCCAGAACCACCATTAAGGTATATCTTCAAAGGACGAGGTGAATGAATTGTAGAGTGTGTGAAAAATGACATGCCTGACTGGGATTCGAACCTGGACCTCCAGATGAAAGGCAGAGGCGCTACCACCTGCACCATGGAGGCCGGCAAAACTTTATATTGTATTTGTATTTGTTCATACAAATGTGCTAATGATGGTATAATTCTGTCAGATATAGTAATAGGTTTTGTCCAGTGTAATTAATTTTTTAATAAAAAAATTAAATATTATTATGAAGTTTTACTACAGCTTAAAAGTTATTTTTACAGTAGTTCATTTCTTATTGCAGAATAAATTTACTCAAAATGTAAAAAAAAACTGCTAAAAATTCTGTAAGGAAAACAAAAAAAAAAATTCTATTTTTAAGGTTTAATATTTGTACAAAATACAAGAAAGTATTGTAATCACAAAAAATTTCCGATTTCAATGGAAATATCCATTTGGAACATCCCTGTATCCATTTTAACTAGTTTTGGCATGATGTCTGTATATACATACGTATCTCACATAACACAAAAATGATTAGCCATAGAATGGTAAATTATTGGATATAGGATTGTTGTAACATCTAGTTGTGCACCTCCCCTTTTGATTGCTGTTGACTGAACCAAAAGTGTCCAAAAAAAGCCCAAAAACCAAAGAAAATTAGATTTTGGACTTTTTCTTAATTGTAATAATAAGCAGCCCTCATTGAGAGCTTTTCAATGACAAGTCATAAGTGGTACTTATTTTCATTGGTTCCAGAGTTATAGCCAAATAAAATTTTAATTAATGAAATATTTGGATCTTACAAGGGAAGACACATCGGTTCAAAGCATAGTTCATCTACTTTTTTCGTTTTTAACCTTAATATTATTAATTGAAAATTAAATCTGAAATTGTATAATCTTTGTATTTTCATACAAGGAAGTCATGTGATCTCCACATCACATTTTTTTTTAATTAAAAAAATGTATTTTTTATTTAAAAATATATAATTTATGTTTGTTATTTTAAATTTTGATTTTGCTGTGTATTTTTTAAAAAATTATTATTGTTTTCAATTAAATAAAATTTTGGAATTTATTTTAGTTTATTGTGCTCCAATGATATTTGTAAATTCCATTACAAATTTTTTTTATTAAACAAGAATTATTCGATTTTTCAAAACAGAGACAGTTTTATTTCCATAATTTTTTTATTAAAATTAAATTTGGATTCCATGGCTATATTTGAATTGTATATATTTTTTTTAAATCACTCAACCTTTTAACAACAGCAGAGGAATAAAAAATGTAGAAAACAAAAGTTACAATTCCTGATTACATCAAAGTAAGTTACAGTAACATCGTGCTAATCCAGACTGATCGTCCCAATCCGATCTTTACCTGTCATAAAGAAGTTTCTGAAAACATTCATATGAAGGAAAAAGAGGATAGATTTTTTAAGGCACCAATAAGATTACTAATTACTTTTATTTATGATTAGACCTACATGACATTAATGAAATACACTATGCTACTCTGTGAAACCCAACCACCAAAGTACACTGGTAATACTAGATCGTGGATACCAGTGTTCTTTGGTGGTTGGATTTCAATTAATCACACTTCTAAGGAGTGGTCGACCTAAAATTGTACAAGACTACACTTCATTCACATTCATACATTTCATCCTCTGAAGTAATACCTTACGGTAGTTCCAGAGGCTAAACAGAAAAAGAAAAGGTATTGATGGTGTGAGTCATTAGTCAAAATAAACATTTCACATTTATATTTATTTGTGCACTGGTTTTCAACAGTTTTAGATCTCTGTCGAATTTGAGTGTTCGTAATTGTAGTTTCATTATGTATATGGTTATAGTACATACAATACAGTTAAATTGATATCGTGTTTTTGTTTGTTTGTTCATTTGTATTACAGTGCCTGTTTGCATATTCTGTGTTTCGAAATGAAAAATGGCAACAAAAAGAAAACTATAACAGTTTCTATGCAAGAAAAAATGCATGTGCTTAACTGTATTTAAAAAGTAGAGAAGTAAAAAAAAAATTAGAAAAGAGGAGAGTTTAAAAAACACCCTTTGAATTAGAAGTTGTGAAGCAAACAGTTTCTGATTGGAAAAAAAATAGAAAGGCCATTGAAAACTTTTGTGCAAAAATGGTTGTTAAAGACTCTTTGTGAAATCTAGCTGCAATAAAAAAATATGTACATGAGCATATGGATTAAGCTTTGTGTAAGTGATTTTATCAGGCACGTGAACAAGAGATTTCTGTCTTAGGGCCGTTACTGCAATCAAAAGCTTTAATTCTACGTAAAAAATTAGGAGGTCAACCATTATTTACCACCAGTGATGGTGGTTAGTAAGGTGAAAAAAATGACATTGTATATTCCTATTAAAATCTGTTGTGAAAATCTATCTAGTGATATTATAGCTAATGAAAGTTAAAAAAAAAAAAAAGATTAGGTTAATTGCTGATAAAATATTTAACATGGACGAGGCTGGTATATTTTTTAGACTGTTACCAGAAAAAACAATGCTCTCAAAAATGACATCTTCAGCAAAAGGCTAAATTAAATCTAGCAAAGAAAGATTGACACTTCCATTATGCAATAACACATCAGGAGGACAAAAATTGCTATTGTTTAGTTGTAAGACATTGTGTAGTCTGCAAGATTGCATGCACTAAAAATATTAACATGAATGCTCTTCAAGCTGAGTACAGAGCCCAAAAATCAGCTTAGATATGTTCAGTTTTTTAAAAATTTGGTTTCACTACTCATTTGTTCCCTCAACCATTAAATATTTGATAAAAAAAGGATTAGAAAAAAGGTCTTGTTCATTGACCATGCTGTATGTTATCCAGCAGGAAGAGCAGCTGAGATCTGGTAATGTCTATGACCAAATGTAAGTGGTGTTGTACAACCCTTCAACCAAGGAGTTATAAAAGCTTTAAAGGGACAGTGTAGAAAGACATTGATAATTTCAGTGTTTGAACAACAACAACAAGCTGCTAAAGAACAAAAAATCTTACAGGAATTCTTAAAACAGTCAATGTAAAAACTGAGATTAATTTTTGTGTCGCAGCTTGGGATAAACTAAACCGATTCTAATCAAAAGTTGGAAAAATATTTGGCCAGATCTCCCAATGGAAGAACCTCTCATTGCATCTAATTTAATTGATAAAGACAGCAACATTTATGAAAACTTTGTTGTTATTTAAAAAATTGGAAGATTATTCAACAGTAAATGACGAAGACATCGCTCTTGAGTAACACGTGATAATAACATAGGGAATTATATCTTGAACGATTATGAGATTGCAAAAGCTTGTTTGTCATATTCCTCACAAAATTAGCCAAAATGACAGCTCAGACAATGAAATTTCAAAAGACTTAATGTAGGTTGCCAAAATCATTCTGAATCTGTGGAAATGTTTGATCAATTTATTACCTACTTCAAGAAACAAGAAGACATGTCATCTAACAAACTTTTAATACTGAACTGTACAAGATTGTGCAGGTCAAAAATTCTTTAAATTTTAAAACAGAAAAATATTTGTGACTTTTTCAATTGTTATTTTACTGTAATACATTCTATTTATAGGATATACTATATGAAGTTTTTTACAAAGTTTTTGTTTTATGTTTTCTAAGATTAATGTGATTTGTGTCATTCAGTTGAAAATGCATTAGCCTCTTCTGTATATTAATTACATAAGTAAAAATGTTTAACTTTATTAATTTTAGTAGCTACATTCACTAATTGCATGCTACTTACTGTTATGTATACTAAAGTGAGAAAGATTTGATAAATTATTTGAATATTGCAATCATAAACAAAATTCCCATCGATGTGTGTAATGTCTTCTGGATAATCCAAATTTTTACTAAACCGGACTAAGTACAATACCATCAAGTTTGGATTATTACAATTTTATTGTACTTTTTACAACTTTTGCAACTCATTCCCTGGGAATGAGTTGCAAAATGAAACAGCCATGGCATGTTTCATTTACTACAAAATTCCTACTATATATTCCCATCCAAAAGCTTCCCGAGCTTATTTAGTGAATTATTCATCAGCCAAAAAAAATATAAAGTAAATATATAAAGGTTTTCTTTAATTTTTAATATTTTCTCCATTTCATTTTATTCTTAAGTAAAATGGATTAGACTAATAACAACATATAAAATAAATTATGGTACATTATTTAACAGACAAATGAACATTTTCTATACCCTGTCTATTGGAATTTTGGCTGCCTTGTTCCAAGAATGAACAACAGATTATTATGAACATAATTTTTAATACATTACAAATTTGCAAAATAAGATTTTTCCAGGAGAGTTGGCTTGCAAATTGCTTAGCAGCAAAGCCAAGCAGAATAAAACATAATAATTAAAATGTTTTACATAAAAACCTTAAAAAATTATTATTTCTTATAAAAATTTTAATTTACACTTGAACTGTTTGAATTTGATTTTACAAGCTCGAACTGAGTTTCTAAACTTTTTTTAAAATATCTATGTATAAATTTATATTATTGTAATTATATACTAGAAAGTGTTTATTTCTTGGAAAGAATGAAGTCAAACTTTTTTAATTTGAGAATTAATATTATTCAATGATTGATCTCTGCTTATTGACCTATAATTAAAATAAAAAGCATTTTCTACATTGTTCAGAATCATTCTAACTTGCAAAAGAGTTGTGATAAATAATTTTTTTTTAACAAATTATATTAAAGCGCTCTGCTGATTTGATTGTTAAAAAAATTCATTCTTAATATTTTTACCAGGTATACACAAATTAAATAAACTTAAGAATTAGTTGAGGATTTGAATTTTATATATATTTTCTGCATTGTCAAAGAATTATTAAAATGTTTAGCATCAGTTTATTTTTAGATGAAGTGTAGTAACTCTCATTGTAATAAGTTTTAATGGAGTTGTTAATCATTAATTGCCTTAAGCTTGATTAATGGTTTTGTCAATTTTCAAAGAAGTTTTTTTCTTCTATTTACTCTATTTTAGCAAAATAATTTGTTTTCTTATTCCAGTTAACAGTTCTCTATCCTTGTAAGTGAGAAAAAAGATATTTCAGTTTTTACTCTTCTGAAGCAGATTCTTCTTTAACATTTAACTAAATCATAATAAATTTTTTGCAGTATTTTATATTTCTGCTAAGATTATCATAATCGATTTGACACAGTTATTTTCTGCCCTTCCTAGCATTGTCATTCTAACATTTGTAGTTGATGCATTTCGGAGTACCTCCATTCTCAAAAGAACTTTTAGCACTCATCTTCCTGAATTGGGATTGTTGACTCACAATGTTGGGAATGTTGAATTGTAATACTGTTGTTAAGCTCCTCCTGCTCCCTGTTCTAATTGTCATGATCTCTTCTGCTTTGTCCACCAGCCTCTAACAGTTATACAATTTTTTAAAACTAATCTTTCTGATTCTTTATTTTAACAATTTTAAATCTTTAAACTTTACATCAGGTGTTATTTGTTCATTTTGTTCTGTCCTTTTAATTTTAGCTTGAATAATTCTATGTTTTCTAAAAGAAATAAATACTCAATGTGATGTAATTTTAAAAAATTTTAAATTATTAAAATAAAGAATCAGAAGAATTAGTTTCAAAGCTGTATAACCATTAGAGCGAGAAGGTCAAAGTAAAACAGGCCATGATAATAGAGATGGGAAGTGGAAGAAGCTTTATTAATTCAATGACCCTAAACTCAGGAAGTGGTAAAAGTTGTTTTTAAAATGGAGGAACTACTTTGTTTATAGAATGGAGTTGTTACAATACTAGGAAGGACAGAAAATAATACTCTTCTTCTTTTTTATCTGTTTAGCCTCCGGAACTACCGTAAGGTATTACTTCAGAGGATGAATGAGGATGATGTGTATGAAT
>JAAAKQ030301953.1:5776-17478 GCA_010016005.3 Zanna intricata
TATATATATATATATATATACACACAAGGAAATAGGTCAGTAACTATTGGGATTGGTCAGATTTTCCTTCTTTTTTTGGAATTGTAACACTTGCTTTCTTCCATTGCTGCGACTAATATCAATCTCACCATATCCAATTATAAAATACTAACAATCTATTTTGCAGTAGTGTTTAGCTATCTGACCATAACGTAATATATTTTATTTGGACCACATGCTGTATTCATTTTCTCTACTGCTTTCACAAGTTCATTCATAGGTTCATTATGTGAGAAATCCATTTTGATTTCAAAAATTGTTTTTCTTATTTTTGAAGCATTCTAATGATTGGCTAATAATCTAGCAATTTCATTTGGAGTATCTATTAGTTCACCTTCATACTGAAGGCAATTTATGGGCATATAGTTTATATGCCTACAGGACATACTGTTCCTACAGTAGGCCCTGTTACTACAGGGCCTTCTCTTTCTTCCAAACATCTGTAGCCGTCATATTTCTGTTAATAGATGACATGCATTATTAGATGCCAGGGTTGTATTTTATTTAATGAGGATTGGTGTTCAAGGATGTTTAACAAAAATTCATTGATATCTTCCATTGAAGAACTCATTTTTTTTACAGTTAATTTTCGAGTTTAACCTTTGGCCAACCCCTTTTTAAATTTACTCCTAGTGCTTCATTTCCTAAAATTAAATCAAGGCGATGGCTGGGAGTTGCATCAGCCACTACCTTGGAAAGGGGTGAAAGTCACCCTTTTTGTATAGTCTTAGGGTGGTCTCTGTGGTTTAGATCTGATATCACTGGATATCACAGAGGGTTTCTGACAGATTACTTAGCTGAAACTGAACTTTGTCTCTTTTTCTTCTGCACTTTTTCTCAAAACATTTGTTGGTGAGTGTAACTTGGATGATCCATACTAGCCAAAACTGGAGCAAGGTTACTGAGCTATATTTCAGCTTCATATGTTTCAGCATATGTCAGCTTCAAAATAGCTAACATTCTGTAAGATTTTCGCTTCTTGAACAGCTACTGTCTTGTAAACAAGATGTTTTCTTTGATGTGGATGCTCTCCATTGCAGTTAATGCAGATGGGAGGAACCCTATATGAGTTTCTTTACTCCATACACAATGAATTTGAGGTCTTACCACAGTGTGGCCAAATCGCTGGCCTGAAGCACCGCATGGGTTACAGCATGAAAGCTCACACACCCAGATGGTGCATCATTGTGCACACTCCGGCATGGAAGGTCTATAAAAGGTGAGGATATGAAAGGCATAAAGTAAAACGCATATGATAGTGCTTATCATTACGCACTATAAGATCAGTTTCAGGGATCATTATCTAAAATGTATTAACTTAATACCCACAAGAACAACTAAAAGCATTATCACATGAGTTATAAAACATTTAGTTTGGATGGTCATTAAAATTTTAGTTTTCTATGTTCACTTTCAACCATCATGGATAAAAACATCACAGCATTTAGTTTATATCACATAGTAGATTAATCATATTCTATATAATTGGAATATAAACACACTTATCCTCTAGCTTTGCAAAGATTCTCATGAAAAATATCAATAATATTTGTACTCTGTACATCCTAACTACCCAGGGCAGTTAGGAAAGTTCTTAGCCTAACGCAGAGATGGTGAAAGTTTAAGCAAACAGTTCTTTTAGAGTATTGTAGAAGGATGCTGGGAGGGTTCAGATGTGGGTTTAGTGTTGCTTGTTTGTTCTAATTAATTCAAAGAAGTTTTAAAATCTTAAAAGAATGGATAAAATTGAAGTTTGGGTTATTATAAAATACTTAATTTAAAAGATTTATCCTGACATATGTAAAAAAAAGAGTTAATTCCATTTTAAAGAACTTCCTCTTAATTTTTTATGATTAAAGTCGGCAAGATGATGAATGTTCAGGATGCCCAAAAACTGCTATGTCTGATGAAATTGTTTTGAAAATCTACATTTGATTTTCACTTTTAATTCAATTTATTTATTCAAATTGAATATAAACACAGTAATGTCTATTCACACAGCTAGTTATAAATAAATATGTATATATATATTTTTTCTACTTTTATCCATCATGCACTTAATTAGAAATGTAAGAGTATTTATGATCCATCTGTTTTGTCTCTGGATCTTCTCCACTAGTTTAAACATTTCTGGTCTCTTCTTGCAAATATTAACTCATTGTTAAATAATAACTAAATTATAAACACTAGCGAAACAAAAAAATATTTGTATGGAACTAAGAAAATTGTTCTCTTCAATGAAATATAAATATTTATGCGTGCGATGTCTACACAGTTGATAGGGTCAGACAAGATGAGTTTAATGGTTAATGATGATCTCTTGTAGATATGGAGATATATGTATGAATTAACTAATGCAGTTATGCATAAATGTTAGTGCATAAGCATAACACAGCACTAATCTGAATTGCAAAATTAAACTATAAAAACTCAAACTTGACAGATAATGTGTTGGGGATGGACAGTATAATATTAATCTCAAATATACAGCATGTTCAAGTTAAAAAGACCCCATCACTTAATAGTCTACACTAAATTTTGTTAAAATGCATACACTGGTATGAAATGGGTAAAATATAATGTGAAATATGTTTGTACGATTGGAGTTGTAGAGGGTTTCTTTGAATCTTCCTTGCACTCACTAAAAATAGACATATGGTTTGTGGTTTCAACGTCATGAATAATAGGACCCATGATTTTTGAAAAACTGGATCCTGCCATCGACCAAGAAATTACCCAACAGTTCATAGCCTTACTGCAAGAGAATGAGTGTGGCTGCTGGTTGCTATGGGAACTTGTCCATACACCTTGCTGTACTATGGAGATTCTGCAGGATTTTTTCAGTGGAAGAATCATTTCTAAAGGAGAGTGGCCACTAAGTTCTCATGATCCTACTAGTTCAGATTTATTTCTGTGGGATTGCTTAAAAGAAATTATTAGAGCAATCCACACACTGTGCAAGTGTTAGACAAAAATTACCAACACCATCCAAGAAATAGACACAAGTAACAAGAGTAGCCAGGAACATGGTCAAACATGTTGACAAGTGTATAAAGTGGATGGACATAATTTTTAATACCTTCTGTAAATTATTATGCAAATGTTGGCCAATAAACTATTATATATATAGGCCAAACTGAATGATAAGTCCTCTTTTAAATTGTACACCTACACAAATTATCAGTAGCTGAAGACTGGGTAATATAGCCCGCCAGGCTGGTCTAGTTGTTAATGTGATATCGCAAATCAGCTGATTTCGAAGTCAACAGATCTAAGGTTTAAATTCTAGTAAAGGTAGTCGTTACTTTTATACAGATTTGAATAATAGATTGTGGATACCGTGTTCTTTGGTGGTTGGGTTTCAATTAACCACACTTCTCAGGAGTGGTAGACTTGAGATTGTACAAGACTACACTTTATTCATATTCATACATATCATCCTCATTCATCCTCTGAAGTAATACTTTACGGTAGTTCCAGAGGCTAAACAGAAAAAAAGAGAAGACTGGGTAATACAATTTTTTTGTTTCTTGGAGTAAAAAAACATTTTTAAACCTGTTTCATGCATGGTTGGTAGGATTAGCAAATAAGTAATTTTGGTGGTTGTTTGATCAGTCTGGTTTTAGTAAGTTGTGCTGGTCATCTCATTACCATAATTTACGTCAGGAAGGCAGAAAAAAAATTCCGTTCATTTTGGTTTGATTACACATTGGAATGGAAAGTGGCTGCTAAATTTTATTTAGTTTTTATTTTAGCTGTGCTTTCTAATTGCCAACTGTTGAATTGGTATGTGCAGAGAGATGTGGTTTGTTAGGATATTGTACATTAGGTAGATATATATATATATATATATACCTATCCTAGAATAGTTCTCTTTACTAAAAAGGGCAGGGTCAGTCAGTTTACTGATGGTCTTTTGCAGGGTGGTAGAAGGGGAAGGATTTTTGCTTTAAATCCAAAATGGCAACTTAAAAACTTTTTCCATTTAATTTTGAGTAAACTCAATTTAAAAATTTTTGAATAGTTAATGTACCTTATTTGTACATTTACAGTCACAACATGGACAGTAGGGGTAAGCACTCATAATAAACAATGACTATGGGCACAGTTATTCTACAGTATTAAACAAGTCAAACCTCGGAAAAAACCTATCCAGTAAACACTGTTGGGTCTTTTAATATTGAGGAAGCTAAAAACAATCATTTGCAAAATCTACTTTGATCTACCTCACTGATAATTTTTATTTGACTTATGGGCTTTTCATATGGAAGCATTTGCCACATATCTAAAGCATTTAAAAATGGCAAAAAAGGCAGCTAGAAGTATTCCGAGAAAGACAGTTTCTATAGTTGATTTTTCATTGTTAGATACATAAAAATAATTCTAGTATAGTAATGTAATAATGGGATTGTTTTCTTAAAAAATGTTTCTGATACAAGCTATATTGGCTTCAAATAAAGTAAGAGAACAGTTTCTAAGAAAGCCTTTCTATTCATAAAATGAACTGATAAAGTTTGAAAACTATTTCATGTTGGTTATGTAAGCATTCTACTTCATTACTTACTTTCTGTTCTTGTACTACTCATTGTTTGTAGATGTTTGAAATTAAAATTATATAGTAACTAATGAATTCTAACTTTTCAATAATTAAACATAAAAAAATGAGATTTAGCAAATGATCCATCAAATCAATATTTTTTTTTTTAATAGATAACCACATCTAAAGCACTCATGGAGGGGGCTACACAATGTATTAAGGGGAAAGGAGAGGTTTATAACACATCATTTAAACAGACAGTAGAAAATAAATATTTTGATATAAAAAAATTCAGGATATGACAAATCTAATCAACATAGTGGCCATTTAATTCTTTTACCAGTTAGTTTCAAAAGTAGTCTACAGCACCATTTCAACAATTACTTACAATAAACACTAAATAAACAAAATTTAGCAAATGCCATCTCAAATAATCTAATTTTCAGTACGAGACCGCTAGTTGGGGTGTACTGTAGACGACTTTCAAAACTATCTATGAAAAATAATAAATGACCACCATTTTGCTTAAGATTATCATATCCCAATATTTATTTTTAAAAATTATCTGTCGCAATCAAATCCTTTCACATTTAAAATGTTTGATTTTCATTTAAAGGGATCCCCTGAATGCATGACGTTATAGTAATTTCATTGTGAAAAATACTTCATATGAACATTTGTTAAGTTTTCATTTTCCTATGTTTCATATAAAGAGTGATTCCAAATTGCATGGCAATCTCTCAGCAGATGATTCTATAGCTGAAAGTAAGGAAAAAAGTACATATAAACATAGGTCTGAAAATGTTTTGTTAGTGAATTTAAACTGTACTAAAATTCTTGGGGTAAAAATTGAGGAGGTAAATTTGGTGCTTCCTTATGGTTTTGATCTACGAAATTGAATAAAAGTAGTCCCAGAACTCTATCTTACTTAGTTTTAAGAAAAATGGGGTAAAAAATTAAAACTTTTGTCAGAAAAACAATTTTAGGTTTGGAATAAAATAATTTTGTTAATTTACCAGCAAACAAATAAAAATTTCTGGTTAACTTTGTAGGGAATTTAATTCTAAGAAAATTGACGTAAATAACGTTTATTAAAGTTAAACACAAATTTGAAAAGTTTCAGTTTAATTAGAAACAAAACACACAAACTGGATTGGAAAGTTGATACAATTTTAAATGGAATAATTTTTATCTATGTTTGAACAACATAATGTAAATGAAAACAAACAGAAAAAAACATATCAATAACAGAAAAAACGTAAATTTAAAAAAATAAAAACCACACTTTTTCGTTTTTTTTTTCCTAAAAATTATTAAATATGAAAATGGTTATTTGATAAAGCTGCATTTCTTCAAAGCAGTTGCTTAATGTGGTCACCATTCTATTTAATGCATAGTTCAGCTCGGTGAATCCATGCTAGTTGAGCATGTCTAATATCATTATTATTCCTAATAGCTTCTATTATACAACTTCCCAATTCTTCTTGTGTGCCAATACAAGAGGAATAAACTAACAACTTTACCCAACCCTGAAGGAAAACATCCGCTGGTGTGAGATTGAGAGATCGAGGTGGCTATTTTACTGATCCACTGTTTACTAAATGTGTTATTTAATGATTCATCACATCACGACAGTAGTGAGCAGGTGCACCATCACTGAAAAACAATGTCTCAAGTCTATTTGCATGTGGAACATCTTTCAAGAGTTTCATCAGATTTGTTTGCAAAAGATGCAAGTATCACTCTCCATTGAACCTTAATGGTAAGAAAAAAGCCTATGATCTTATTATAAAGAAGACCATATCACACATTAAATAAAAAAGTGGTTAGAAATAGCTTGCAGCAGTTCAAGGGGATTTTCTTCTGCAAAGTGTGAGTGTTTTGATAATTTAAAATTCCATTTCTTAATATTCATCATTTCATTAATATTCATCAGCAATTAGAATAATACTAGGAAATTGCGATGATGTTCACATTTTCTAATCAACCATCAACAGTATTTCATCCATTTATCAAAATCAGGTGATAATAACTCTTGTACCTGTATGGAATTGGAATAATTGTTGCACCCATAACATTCGCCAAATACTTGGTTGTGGAACATAAAAGCAATGGGATAACTTTTGGTGCTTGAGGTGGGAGATAAACAACTCAAGATACTTGTACTGCATTCAATACTGCTTTTTCAGTGTTGGCATATCTCACAAAATGTTCACGAGCATCAAATCATTATGGTTTAAGCTTACCTGTTTTAAAACTCGCCTCTTCAAAGCCCCCAAATGTTTTACGATCTGGTACTCTTCGATCTAGATAATTTTTTGGTATTATTGCACAGCAACCGATCCATTTTTGTTTACTTTACCATACTAACAACATGTCCATCAACTCTCAAATGAAAACAAATCTGTGGTAACACCCATGTGAATCACTGACTGGAACAATAACAGCACAAATGCCGCTCAAATGAATATTCAAATGCATTAAACTTAACTGTTGATCAACAGTTAACAGCTAACCTATGAAAATATAAAAAAAATTTAATATATTTTAGAAAGATGTCTTTCAAATTTATCTTTATAATTTTTAGCATTCATATGTAAATTGTTCTGTTTAAAATCTTATCACTTTAACGATCTAGATTTAAGATTTTTGTTTTTTTTATTAAAATTGAACTTCTCAAATTTATGTTTAATTTTAACAGACGTTATTTAAATCAATTTTTTTAGAATTAAATTCTATACAAAGTTAATCAGATATTTTTATTTGTTTATTAGTAAAATAACAAAGTTATTTTATTACAAATCAAAAAAAGTGTATTTTCCAACAAAACTTTTTTGTGTTTTACTAAAAACCTAAGTAAGATAGAGGTATGGGACTACTTTTATTCAATTTCTTAGACCAAAAACCAAGGGAAGGACCAAATTTACCCCTCGATTTGTACCCCAAGAATTGTAGTACAATTTAATTTTGCAGAGGTTGCAGAAAGCAGGATCAAATTTTTTGCAAGCCAAAACTTGCAAACGAACTGTTTTTTGACCTATGTTTATATGAACATTTTTTCTTATTTTTGGCTGTAGAGTCATGTCTCAAGTTATTTCCATGAAATTTTCAATCACCTGTATATATTTATATGTAAATATATATAAATAAATTAACCCATCTTCATTTAACCTTTCTAACATTATTTAAATTATTCATGTATTGTTCAAATACAAAAATAAAAAGTACATCAGGTGCGACAATTTATCCTGAAATGCACATGTAGAAAACCTAAACTTTGAACTATATATAACTAATTATTGTTGCCATCTAAATATTCCTCTTGCGTGTTTATACAGTATGCCAATAAATGGCAATATTTCTGTGACTGTTTTAATAGAATATTCTGAATATTAAAAAAAGAGGAATACACTACAACAATAAAAAACAAATACTATTAATTGAAGAAAACATGTACCTCTTGAATTTGAAAATGAAAAAAGAAAAGTATGAGTAAATAATAAAATTTAGACAAATGTTTGGTCGATATAGTGTAATTCTATTTGAAGCATATACCAGCGCAGGCATAATCTAGTTTTTTTTAAATTTTTTTTTACATTACAGACACAGAGAAAATTTTAATAATAATAATTATTATTATAAATAGTCAATAATAATTAAAACCAAGAAAGAAAATAAACTGAGGGGTAGAATAAAATATAGAATAATATGTACGTACATATCATAAAAACTACACCAGTAATAATGATAATAATAGTAATAATAATAATAATAATTTTAACAATAATCATAATATATATACTAAATCATGATATATATTAAATAATTTCATTAAAACTGTATCCGTACAAGGTACCTGTAGTTGTTTTTTTCTCAGTTTCATGAAATGCTTTTGGAAATACAAGAATAAAACATCTGCTATTCACATAATTACACATTATAGAAAAAAAAAGAAACTTCTTTAAGACTTAAGATTATATTTAGAAGAAATATTAAATTTTAACCAGTAAATTATAAAACTGTCAAACAGTTGATGCTATGTCTATAATCAGATCAATAGTTTACTTTATTGAACTCGTTTGTTTATAACAGTTGTTTTCTATGTGCCACTTGTTTGTAATGAAATGATAACATATTACACTTCATGTATTTCTTTACTTAGTGTTAACAGAGTACATTTCTTAATCAACAAACAACAGTTTTAGATTTATATTTTTGTTTCACTTGATGTAGTACATATTGTTTCAAATTTATTATTCCTTCATTCTAGCTGTTCATAAATGTGTTTTGTTTATATATATATATATATATATATATATATATATAGTGTGTGTGTGTTTTTTTCTAACTGAGCAACATCTTTTTTATATTAATATAATTTATATAATTTGTTTTTACTCTGTGCAGAGTTTAAATTTGTAAAAATGAATAAGGAATATGATTTTTTAATAATAATAATTATTATTATAAACATTACTGTTTATATCGTGCATAAGAATATGAGATACAGTCTACTGCATTATTTATACAAGAACGTAACGAAAATATGAAACTTACCACAATATAGAGAAAGCATTTTGCTCTATCTTTTTTTTTTGTATTTTACAAAATAATAGCTAAGAACTGTTTAATAATAAACAAAATGTATATATTATATGACATAAAACAGCTGTTGAGAAATGAGTATTTAAGTAAAATTATTTTATAACCAGGTAATAACAAAAAATCTGTTTTGTGAGTGGCTTGACATATGCATTATTGACACTGTTCAGTTTATTATTAGTGTTCAGTTTTCTAGAGAACAATGAAATGAAGTGCAATTAGTGAAAAAAACAACTTTTGTTAAGTTAACATTTTTTTTTAGATAACCTTGTACAAGTGCTAGCCAATTTATTTTAAAATCAAAATGTAACTTTTTAAATGTGATTTCTGTAAAATAATTTTTTTCCGTTTTAAATATATAGATATATTTAATATACAAAGCTTAGTTTATATATTTTATAATAACTGATTAATAATTATTTTTAATTCCAATCTAAAATTTTCATTCGGAAAAACCTTTATACATATTTATACACACACAATAAATGTCCTTATAATGTAGTTTTTGTTATTTTCTGTAATAAATAACAATAAAAACAGGCAATGGATGTATTATTATTATTATATTATTATTATTATTGTTGTTACATTATTTTAAACTCATATATATATATATATATATATATGATATAACATCATATCAATACATCATTATAACATACACACTAGAAAACATCTTTATTTTTATATTTTTTATTTATTTATTTTTTTTTTTAATCATTTTTGGTCCTCCAGATATCTTTTCAGGCACCAGCTAACACTCATCACCACCATTATCATCATAATCACATCACAAATATATCTTTATTTATCAATTAAATAAATAATTAAATGCCACTATATATTAAAAAAACCGTGTATGTTCACAGAATAAACGAACGAACAAATGTAAAAAATCATTATCACTGTAAACACACTTCTTATGATTACATAGATGAAAAATCATAATTTTATGATTAAAAACTATTATCAATCACAAACTAATAATAAAAAAAATGAATACATAAAATACAAAAAAATAAATAAAAATAGGGTGACATTCAACAATGACACATCAACAAGTTAACATTTTTTCTTTTACCAACAACAATCTTCATTGAAAAAATAATTACCATAATTAGTGTTATATAACAATATAATACATAATCAAAATAATACACTTTTATATCGATTTTATTCTTTTTTTAAAATTTTTTTAATAGTATTAACATTGATAATAATACATTTAAGTAAAAAATAAAAAAGTAATAATATTCATATATAAAAAATGAGAACACAAAAAAAATACATTAACTTTATCATCATCATCACCAACATATTAATTATCGTCATTGTAATTACAATCTATAATCTAATAATTACTACATATATTTACACATTAATTATAATAATAATATTATTAACATATAATCATTATCATCATATTTATCATCATCATCATCAGCATGCAAATAAGACTAGAATTATTATAAGATATACAAACAGAGAAAATAGTCAATATTTTTATTTCTATATTATTATTATATTATTAATTAACTTATAAACGATTTATTATAATATTATATATAAATTAAACAACTTTTTCATCAGCTGTTTGAATTGCCACCAATCACGGTTTAATTTAGGAAATTTAAAACCAACTAATAATAGTTGAGAGTTCATTGCTGCTGTATCTGATTTGGGAGTGGTTCAATTATTTTAACGATAAATAACAAAAACATTATTATTATTTATATAAAATAACTTTCCATATATTCATTAATATATACCTTATAATATTAATAATTTTTTAATTAAAATAATACACAAATATATTTTTTTTTTGTATCAATACATCATTTCTTATTACAAAAATATGTGTATCACAACCATTCATTTAAACAAAAATGACTTATCACATAGAAAAAATAAAAATTAACACTACAGTAATGGACAGATGATAAATAAAAAATAATTAGTTACTTGTACTTTGATTTTTATTAATACTATTGAAATAATTTTATATCAAAGTAAGTTTTACTCCAGAGTTTTAAGGTTGATGGTCATATCATAATCAAGTGAAAGACACCTCTAAATTTCTTAAAATTAAAAAAGAAGATTTATTTTGCTCACATTTCAATTAAATGATGGCAAATTTACAAATTTATTTATTTCATTGTAATTGTTATACTTTTAAGTAATTATATCAGAATTTTGATTAATAAACTATTTCAATTTTCTACTAAATCATCAATACATGAAGTACATTAGCTTGATTTTGATAAATCAAAATTCACTGCTATGAAAGTTACAGAAGGTAATAACCGTTTACATATTATTATTGAGAATGGTCCTGCATAACTACAGGTAGGTCAGATAGTCTCAGTAACCTCTTTATTGTACTCTATGTGAGCATCATCATCTGGAAGCTTTTATTTTCTTTATATGGTTTCTAAAAATAATTAAAATATTATAATTGAAGACCCTGTGGAGTGTTAAATGAGATCTGTTACTTAATTTCTTACTGAAAAAAAAAAAAAAAAAA